>JAEIHY010008431.1:0-45738 GCA_018904565.1 Drosophila tsacasi | reverse complement strand
ATCATCATCATATCCTTTATTTATATATATCGATAAAAAATCTATATAAAATATTCAAAACGAACATAGGACCTTAAAGCTTATTTATTTTATTAAATATAGGATCCTGTATCTATCCTTTGTTATATTTTAAGGAGCACGTTTAATATATTTAATATATCCATTAAATTCTATAACTAAAATGTACTACCTATTAGAAGCCTCTACATATCCCCCAGAATCGTATATCCCATCTGAGCACATGGGTTGTGTATGCTCTGAATACATGCAATCGATGGCGATCATCTGGTCGCCTGGTGGCGAACCCAGTGACCCCCAGGCGTAGGTAACACGACTTCCCGTGGGGCGATCACGTTTTCAGCATCGTAGAAACCCGGCACGTTCTTTCCCCTTTTTTATTTTTTTACTTAATTTCGGAACAGCTCATTCACAGTGGGGTCGTCGTTAGCATGAATCGAAGCCAAGGGAGAACGTTCGATTTCGAGTGCAAAATCAATGTGCGTCAATTGCAGCAAGAGATTAGCCTCGCTCTAGTTTGGTTCGTAAAAAAAATCTATAGAAAAGATCGCGAGCTGCGTCCACATAAATCAGCGACAGATGATAATAAAATCCAAGACAAGACACACAGCTCCATGGGGGGCGCCGCCTGGAAACAACAACCCGACGGATGACGGATCGCGGATCGCGGATAACGGATGGCGGGTTGGGATGCAGGGGAATCCATCCCTGAGCTTATCGCAAACAAAATGAGTTTATGTCGAAAATAGCCGCTTCTTTCAGGGCCACGTCAGTCGGTCAAATGGGGGTAGGGATCGGAATCGGCGGGGTGTTTATAATCCCCAATTGATATATACACTTGGTTTTACCGTTGCGTGACGCAAATCGATCGAGAAACGCCCCGATCACCGTTACACTTGGGTTTATTTATAAATTAAGAAATAAAAATACGAAATTCATCCGAAAATAAACCCAAGTCGCAGTCGCAAGCCCTCGAAGTCAAGCCGGGAGTGCATCTGTCCGAGCCAAGCAGCTGATTCAGCTGCGCTCCCAGCTCCCAGCTCCCAGCACCCAGAGCTCATTATCAGGGCCCGACATCGGACCCATAATTGTGTAATATATGGGCAGACATCGTCGGCAGACACATCAGGCATCCCCCTGGCACGTGGCATGCAAATGAGCAGGCGTCCGGAATATCATTAGAGAGATTTTGGCAAACTTGGCCAACCCAGGACCGGGAACGGGCCAGCAACAACAAAATTATTAAATAAAAAATAAAAATAAAAAATAAACAAAAAAGGGAAACACAAGCCGGCTAATTAAATCCATGCGAAACCCGATTCGGGGGAAAAATTTATGGCTCTTACATTTCCATTGAATTCAAATACTTTTGTGTGCGCTTCTACGGCCACAAATCACAAATAAAATCGTAAATAATTGCAGAGCAAATATTTATCGTGGGCCTCATAGCTTGGCTTTGTCAGTGAAATGAAGCGACGCGTGCGAAAAAATGGGTTATGCTGCGCTTTGAATAATAATTCTGGGTTAGCGCCGATCCTTTGTCAACGATTTTGGGTTTAAGTCAGTCCTAAAAGTATGCTGCACCCCTGTCAGATGTCAAGTTTCGTCTTTAAATTGGAGAAGCCTTTCCCTTGGCTAATGATTTGACAAGTCATTTGTAGAAAATTTTCAAAGCAAATTAGCACAATACAAAAATAACTTTATATAAAGATTTAAGAGTACCTGTAGTTTTTTATTTATTTTTGAGTGGGCCTGTGATATAATCATAAAATACAGCCGTTTACTAACATCAATAGAACGAAAACATTTGGTTTGAATGTATTCACATAGCCAAGTAGCTAAGTAGTTCTCAATCTTAGTAGTTTGATAAGAAACAGAAACAGCAACAGGGACATGGCTAGATCAAATCTGCTGTTGATGCTGGAGTGGAAAAGGGTTCCATTTCAATGCAAGAAAGAAAAGAAGACGCTGTATTTTAATTCTCTGGTTATAGTTCTAGTAACATCTTAATTAATTAGTTCGAAGAGTTGTTGTGATACTCTTAATCCCCCTTTTTTCGGTTTTTATTTCTATTAAAATGTATAACAAAAAACCAAACCAATAAATTTACCCCTAATCTTAATAGCAGCAATCAGCAAACACTTTCTGAACTTTCGACGACTCCAATTACAAATCCAGACCCTCAAACCTGAATGGGCTTATCTTGCCTGATCGGACACTTTAATGGCTCTTAGTGATCAGATTAGTATTGCTGGATTACCCGATAGGGAATCGTGAAAATCAAAATAAAGCTGATAATTTTATTTTGCACAATCGAAGACCCGAAATCGATCGAATATAGAATTGGGAAAAACCCCGACAAAGGCTAATAATCCATTTTAAAGTTGGAGTGACAATGACAGTTGGCATTCATGCAGGTAACACGGCCGGAATATTTGAACAGCGTAATTGTGGGAGGCAGTGCTGGACCGGGGCGGCAGGCAGGTTGGCATAACAATAAACTCATTAGCAAAAAGCCAGTAACAATAACAATAACGGGGAGGCGCGAGTAGGAAGTTCACATAATAACATTATAGAGTGTTTGTGGCTGGGCTGTAAACAATTTCCTATTAATATTTGCCGGGCTTATCGCTGGGTAAGCCTAAGCCAGTTGTTCTCCGGCAAATAAATATGTGGGTAATTGTTTCTCCAGTTGGCGAAGGTGGGTGGGACAACATTTGATTCACTGCCTCGATTACGTCTAGGCACACACAGGCCTCCTTTAAGAATCGAAGAATACCAACGTCGATTTCGGACTTAACAGCTGAAAGGCGGGTTACTGGACGATAAGTGGATACAAGCCAAGGCCTTAATGACTTTTTGTTTGCGCATATATATAGAGAGCCTTCATCAGGTCATCTTGAATTAATTCAAGACCCTTTTCAGGATCAGGAGTTGTTTCGGAGCACATTAAAACCATGTCATCTTCGAAAACCTTAGAGCCACCATTACCCACATATCTGGTCAACTTTGAGAACTATCTGAAACCCAAGAAACTAAACCAGGGTCAGTCTCTTCAGCGTTTTGAGAAGCCCACTGGCCGAATCTCGTATGTCACAAGGAGTCTGAAGCGATTGAAGCTGCTAAGATGGTACTATAGACTCTCGAAATCCTTTGGACAAATACCACTGCCCAAATTTCTGGAATTCCTGCGTGCCCGCAAGGACGATGGCCTGTGCAAAAGGAAGACGGGCTTTGAGATATACTGTGAGATGGCCAGCATTCATGGCTTTCACATTTTCGTGGGCGCCAAGACCTGGCAGAGAATCCTCTGGTGGCTGCTCATTTGCACCGCTGTTCTGCTCTCCTTAATAATACAGATTATGTCCCTGTCGATGAGTATGGAAGCGCCCACCATACGATTTATAGACACCATGATGAAGCCCACGTCGGAGGTTCCCTTTCCTGCAGTCACCATTTGTGGACTCAATACAATTTCCCAGCGAAAATTACTGGCGAAATCCAGTCAATTGGGAGTGTCAGAGAATGAGCTGAGGCAGGTGAGCTTCCTAAACTCTAGCCTAGCAGATCAACTAACAAAAAGAAATGTAAGTTGGCTAACACTCATGGAAGATCTAGCTCCTTCCATCTGCGAGCAAGTCAAGAGCTGTCAGTGGGAAAATCGCTTGGAAAACTGTCGGGAAAAACTGCAGCCGATTTGGACACCCGACCAACGACTGTGTTGCAGCTTTAACTACCAACAGCAGCGTTTTAGTTCGAATTTGGGTCTTGGTGTCGTCCTAAGCTCTGATAATGAGGACTTTGGAAGCGCTCTTACCGCATCCGCTAGTCTTGAGATCCTTATACACGAATCCCACGAAACACCCAGTACTTTCACTCCGAAATTATATGTAACGAGCGGAACTGAGGCGCATTTGATGGTGCGACCTTTCGTCAACCGATTTATAGAAAGTCTGCACAGCATAGACCTTGACAAGAGAGGCTGTTATTTTCCTGAAGAACGGGATCTATTTTATTTTTCTGCGTACAGCCAGGGTAATTGCTTGGCCGAGTGTCGCAGCGAAGGAATTTTCAGATCCTGCGGCTGTATTCCCCCGAACTCTCCTGGCCGGAAAGGTTGGACACTCTGCAATTTACAGCAAATCCAATGCACGATTAATTATGGCAAGTAAGCACAATAAATACAGAATTGTTTACAAATGACGCACTGTTTACAGATATTGCTGATCGAATCGAAGAAGAACAAAAGAAATGCAAATGCCTTCCGCCTTGCCAGTTCCATCGCTATGAGTTCCAAGGTGATATTCGACTTATAAAGGAGAATACTAACAAAAGCATTGACAACTCAAGGTAATTTGAGGAAAAGAAAACAGATCATAGACTTTGTTTGATTCAGATTATTTTGAAACGTTGGGAATCTCTCTCAAAGTTTAATTTCCCCAAATGAGGTCCGTCTCCGCATTTACTACGACTCACCAATAGCCGAAGAGCAGGTCCTGGACGTTTACGAGAATTGGCTGACATTTATAGGCAAGTCCACTAATGACCTACAAGGTGTCCATTTCAGATAGAACTAACCTTTCTTGGGACAGGCACCCTCGGCGGCATTACCGGACTATTTATGGGCTGCAGTTTCGTGTCTGTCTTCGAGCTGGTGTTCTTCACCTGCGTGCGACCCACTTGCAACTGGCTGACCCGTCAGCAGATACTTTGGCGACGGCGGCAGAAGGTGGCCGTCATTAGAACGGGCTAGGAGGTGTCGCCGTTTCCCATTTGAAACTTTTCTTTTTTTTTTCCTATCCCAGACCCAGACAACTTTGAGTTAGGAAATCATACAATATTTTGTAGAACAGGAAAGTGGCTCCAACATATTTAAAATCAGTTAATGATTCTTTACATTTTTAATGGGTTACATCATAAAAAATGTTAAAAATTAAGAAAAAAAAGTTTAAATTTTATAAATTGAAACTGAATATGCAGATTGGTAAAGCTAATCAAAACTAGCTCAGAAAAGCTTCTCGAGTTGAAATTAAAGCTGATTTGGCTAAGTTAGGAACGATTTTCATATGCAAATTCCATATATTTTCAAGTACGTTTTAGGATTAAATATTTTGTAATCCACTACTTAATATTATTCAAAATATTAGTCACTTTTTACATATTTTACAAATCATCCTTTTTTAATTATGTACGAGTGAGCTCTATCACATTTATGGTCATAGCCGCTAATGACCTACAAGGTGACCATTATTAGAATATTCATATTTTGTCAGAAACGATTGGAGGCCAAACTGGACTATTTATGGCCTGAAGTTTCTTAGCGCTCCTTTGTCGGCGAGGTCATTAGGGCTAATTAGAAGCTGGCCTAATTACCTAGGCTTTGTCCTCTGGCCAGTAGTCGTATATCGGTAGCCATTGCGGAAAGATGGCTTTCAAGAAGCGACGCATATTTGACTTGCGCCAGGTGCAGGCCCAGCAGCTGGCCAACGCTGCCTCCAGTCGCAGCAGGCACAGCGATCCGAGCACCGAGCACCACCCACTGCATCCCCTCAAGCCCGGTAGCCACTTCCGTCGTTTGGGCGAATGGTTTTCCGAGAACATGCGCAACTACTGCCAGACAACGTCCCTGCACGGATTCAGCTACATCACTCGCCAGGACATCAGTCGCCGCGAGCGCTTCTTCTGGCTGGTGGTGGTGATCCTGGCCATCATCACCTCCATTGTGCTGGTGGTGGTGTCCTGGTATTGGAGCCAGGAGACGCCCACAGTGACCGTTATCGAGAGCTCGCACTTTCCCACCTGGAACATTCCCTTTCCGGCGGTCACCATCTGCAATTTCAACAAGATATCCCGAACGAAGGCACTCATCTTGCTGGACCAAATGTAAGTTGGAAAATATATTAATTTAAGTAAGGCATCACTTCTAAATAAATATCCACAGGCAACTTCCGGTTGGCATGAATAAAACAGAGCTGCACAACCTCTTCAATCTCACCCTTCTGCCCGTGGACAACCTGATCAGCAACAGTTCCCTGCAGATCTACGACCGGATCTTGGCTCTCAACAACATTACTCTCACCGGTCTCACCCAACAATTGTCGCCCGACTGCATTGACATGATCTCCAACTGCATTTGGAAGGGGATAAACACGCGCTGTGACAGCCTGTTCCAGCGAATCGACACCATGGAGGGGCAGTGCTGCACCTTTAATTACTTCGGTGGCATCACCAACAACTTTCCAGAGTGAGAACCTCGTCGATTGACTACAGCTCGGGGTTATACCTCTCTTGGCATTCCAGGAAAATCGCCTATCAGGTGCCCAAGCGACCCTATCGCGTCACTGGCTGTGGCTATCCCACGGGTCTGTCTGTGCTCCTCAATCCCATGGTATCCGACTACTACGGCACCTTCTTCAGTGGCTACGGCTTTCGGCTGCTCCTACACGACGCCTACAACTTTCCGGACGAAAACTCCGAGACCAAGGTGGTCACCAACACACGGGAGAGCTTCGTCCGCATAAACCCGGAGTCCACCTATGCCACCAGTGATATTCGCCGCATGGACCTGTCCCTGAGGAACTGTCTCTTTGGCAGCGAGAGGAGCATGCACGGCCTGAAGCGATACTCCTTCATCAACTGCATGTTCGAGTGCCGGGTTAGGATGACCATCGACCTCTGTGGCTGCCTGCCGCCGTATGTGTATAACAACAACAGCTTCAAGGTGTGCGGAGTGCTGGAAACCAACTGCATGATCCACAGCAAGAGTGAGTGGTAAAATCGGTGGCAACGATAGTGACTCATATGTATGTGTCCTGACACAGGACTCTTTTCCCACGCCCTGGCCAACTTGAACTTCTCGCTCTCCATTGTCCGAGAGACGGATAGCTTTCCCTGCGGCTGTCTGCCGGACTGCCAGTCGAATCACTACGTGTCGGAGAGCACGATGGGCAGGCTGGATATGAGCTACTTTGCCAACCGTCAATCTTATAGGTAATCTGAGTAGAGATACCTAAGAATTATCTTAATTTTCCCACCTTATGCTTACAGCAATGCCACGGACAGAATTCTGCTGCATGTTTTCTTTAGCGATCTGATGAGCACCCGATATCGCACGGATATCTTCCAGAACTGGCTCTCCGCCTTGGGTGAGATGTTGGCTGCAACATTCAATAAATCACCACACTGATTATGGTATTCTCTTTGACAGCTTCATTTGGCGGCCTGCTGGGTCTAATTATGGGCTTCAGCATAGTCACGGCCTTCGAGTTCCTCTACTTCCTCACCTTCCGTCCCATATTCAACTACATAAACAGGGACTAGGCTAGCTCACCGCACTGCACCCATAGCTATCCACTTGACACGCTTTCATTAGAACGCTGATTGATGAGCAGTAGCCGGCCACTATAAATCGTCTGCGAATTGAGCACTCTTCAAACACAATGACGCCTCGAGTGGATGATGAGCCCCAGTATCGGCGCCTGTTTCGCGAGTTCCTGCGCCAGAGTTACATCAATGGGTTGCATCCGTTCCTCTACCGCTCGCCGGTTCGTTATGCCAAGTGAGTGGGTGGTAACTGGAAGTCAAAGATCTTAAAGCTATATAAAAGTGTATCTAAAGAGTTAAGCCTAATAAAGAGCCTTATGTGTTGAGAGTCCTTCAAGAACCAAGAGCTACTTCAGATGACCAAAACGAAGTAAGACCCAACCTCTTCCCTTTACAGAACCCTCTGGCTGACCCTGCTCACCGCCATTGTGATCTACACCCACATTGTAATCGTGGACCTGACCCAGGAGTACCTTGTTCAGCCCACGGAGATACATCTGGCCCCCGATCTGGTTCACGTGGCCAACAGCCCCTTCCCGGCGGTGGGCGTTTGCACCGCCAACAAGATTAGTCGCCGCTTGCTCCGGGATTATGCCGTAAAACTGTGAGTGCTTTATTGCGTGTAATCGCTTAGTTGAAGTAGCCCAGATTCTTGACCTCGGCGGCCATGGCCACGATGGAGTCGAGCAGCTCCTCGCTGGCAGGCACGATCTGTTCGGCGGGCAGCTTGAAGCCGGTGATAATGGAGTTCGAAGAGGGACGCAGCTCGTAGCAGAAGGACATGCGCACATCCTGGGTTCCATAGGCCCAGTCAACGCTGGCGCCGGCAGCCGGGTAGATGGCATCGTAGATGTTTCCGCCAGTGTACTTCGTTCCATAGCGCTTGTTCACAGCGGCGATGGAGGAGTCGTAGACCTTCACGAAGTCGGCAACATTGTCGGGCAGATCGGAGGTGTGTCCATAGGGATAGAGCAGGTACTGGGAGTAGGCGTGCAGAGAGATGTACAGCTGGATCTTGCCCTTCAGCGAGGCAATAAAGTTGGACAGCGATTTGGTCTCGATTTCGGAGAAGGCCGAGGGGCCGGCGTAGGTGTCGGAGCAGGCGTTGCTGCTGGCGCCCACCTCGTTCCAGTGGAAGCCCCAGTTGCGGTTGGGATCGGCGCCGAAGCAGCTGCCGTACGGAGTGCGGGTCTTGCGCCACATACGATCCGTGGTGTGAGTGTAGACATAGCCGTCGGGATTGGCATGGGGCAGGATGTACCAGGTGTAGTTCTCGGCCAGCTGCTTGATGGAATCCACCTCGGAGGTCAGCAGCTGGTTGATGATGTAAGTGGCGGCTGCGGGGGCGATCCACTCGCGGGCATGGATGCCGGCCTCCAGGAAGATGCCAGGCTTGTTGCTGCCACCCTTGGTGATCCTCACGCCCAGAATGGAGCGTCCCTGGTAGGTCTTGCCGCCCTCGATGAGGGTCACCACGCCGGGGTACTGATTCGCCAGGGTCTGCAGCCAGGTGTAGGTGTCATCCAGCTCGTAGTACTCAGCCCAGTTGTAGGCCCTGGTGGCACGTCCCTTGGGCGCCACCTTCTCGTCGATCTCGTCCAGCGACTTTTGCAAGTCGCGTGTCTCCAGTGTGTACTTGATCTCGGCCTTGCCCATGATCTCCAGGAAGTCGGGCACCTTGTGGGGAGCCACCACGATCTTCACGTCGGCGCCCACGATGTGGACTCCGTCCAGGAACATGATCGAGTCGCTGGAACCCTCCAGCTGCTTCAGCACCGCCAACTGATCGGCATTCTCAGAGTTGACCTTGTATTGGCGATAGTTGTCGTAGCGAACCCGTTCGGCGCTCACGGAGGCAATGGCCACAAGGGCTAGAAGCAGGCACTTGGTCAGCGACATGGTCGTCGTTGGTTTGAGCCATCAGCGGGTCCGCCACCCACTTTTATAGCGCACCGATAACAGCGGGAGCAGCCGAATCTGATTTACGGCCAAGAGTGCCCTGGGCTGTAAATATCGGAGTAATCTGTGCACTCTTATCGCGTAGTCTCAGGCGCGTTGCCTGGTAAATCATTCTGAAACACAACCACGGACCTGGTCATGACGTTTTGGACGTCTTTAGGAAAATGCAGTATCATCAGACAGGCGATCAGTGGTCTTTTCCCTGGTATTTACCCCGATTTAGCTCGATTTCTAGCAAATTTCTTAACTAATCTCCCATTAAATTAATCGCCTTCTACTAATAGTTAGTTATAGTTTCTGTACACAAGTTTCACTTAGTAGTTCTGGGTAATCTGCCTGTTGTACACGCAAAACTGTTAGAGCTCCTTTATAAATATTTATAAATTCATAAAGTATTAACTTTTTGCTTACCCTGATTGACAAAAGTCAATCAGGCTTATGCATATCAAATTTAGATGGACATTTCCTATAAAAGGAGTTAGTTTTCCTTAAACTTATCTGTCAAGTCTTGTCTAAACTAAAGGAGTTAGTTTTCCTTAAACTTATCTGTCAAGTCTTGTCTAAACTATATTTTGATAACTGAGAATCTACACTATATTCCCTTCGTATTTATTTAGTTTGTTTTAATTATCTCCCAAGCATACTGCTACTTTATAGATTGTGATGAATCAACCTGGAACTTAATCAAGGCCATTAGCTTTTCCTTAGAAAAATGTTCAACTAAATTTAATTTTTCATCTTATCAAGAGCTCTCAGCTATCTTCAATATGTTTGTTTAGCTTTGTCATAACCAAAATGCTTTTGTCTTTTTATCTTATCAATTCGAAATATCTCGCTCCTTATGATTTATAAATTATAATAAATAAATTTATAAATCTATTGTAACTTGTAACCCTCGATCGAGGCAGCAGCCTTTATCATTTCCATCAACGAATCCGTGGTCTCCTCACCCGTGGGTATTATCTGGGAGGCCGGAAGCCTGAAGCCAGTCCAAAAACTGTAGCCAGAGGGGCGCAACTCGTAGCAGAAGGAGTACTTGACATTGAGCACTCCGTAGGCCCAATCCGTGCTGGAACCAGCTGCCGGATAGATGGCATCATAGACATTTCCGCCAGTATAGCGGGTTCCATAGCGGCGCTTCATGGCGCCCACTGCTACTTTGAAGACCTGCTCCAGATTGCGATGGTTGTCCGGCAGCTTGGAGGTATGTCCATAGGGATATAGGAGTAGCTGAGAGAAGGAGTGCAGTGATAGGTACATGAACATGGGCTCCGGCAGCGAGGTCAGATACTGGGAGAGGGTTTTGGTCTCCGGTTCCGAAAACGCCTTGGGTCCGGCATAGGATTCTGAGCAGGGATCGGCACTGGCCCCAATCTCGCGCCAATGAAAATCCCAGTTGCGGTTTGGATCAGTTCCAAAGCAGTTTTTGTCCTGCGGACTGCGGGTCTTGCGCCACATGCGGTTCTACGAAAATAATAAGTAAGTTTTATGATATAAAGTTAATTTATTCAAAGCAACTCACCGTTGTGTGGGTATAGACGTAACCATCGGGGTTAGTATGCGGCAGTATGTACCAGACATACGATCTGGCCAGTCCCATGATCTGTGCATTTTGAGAGGTCAGCAGTTCATTGGCAAAATACGTGGCAGTGGCAGGACTTATCCATTCCCTGGCATGCATGCCAGCCTCCAAAAAGATGGACTGCTTATCAGCCCGGCTGTCCTTGTGATTGATCTTCAGGCCCATTAGCTCACGACCCTCGTAACTCTGGCCTGCCACAAAAATGGTCACTATATCCGGATACTTGGCCACCAGATTCTGCATCCAGTGTTGGGTGTCGTTCAGCTCGTGATACACCATCAGGAGTAGACGTCAGTGCGACGATTGGAGTCGGCCACGGGTTCAATATCCAGCGAAAGACTAGACTGGGCATTGGCGTCGATGAGTTCGGCAGAGAGACCCAAGCTCTTCAGGAGACTAAGAAAGGCTTTGTCGTAGCTGGGAGAAACCAGAAAATCGGTGGGTCCCATGTGGAGATTATTTAAGACCATGACATCGTTGCTGCTTCCCTCCAGAACTTCCAGTCCCTTCAATTGACTTGCTGTTGCGGGCTGCACTCTGTAGACCCTGTAGTGGTCGAACCGCAGGCGTTCAGCCAAGCACAGAGACAGAAAATTGGCCGAGAGCAGCACCACCTGTAGTAGCTTCATGCTGGCACTAATCCAGGGTCTGCCTGGTCTCAGGCCATTTATAGCCCAGCCGAGCGCAGTGGGGCATACTAATTTGCGATTGTTACTCCACTCAACTCCCGCCACACCCACTCCCACGCCCACTCCCCTTTTACCCAATATGCAGATACCACCACCAGGGCAACTCCACAACGCTGCAGGCGGTGGCCCTAGATGTGGACGATATGGCCGATCGCCTGCTGGTGCTAGCTCAGTTCTACCTCAATCCGTTTGAGACCGATCGTTGGAATGCCTCCGAGTTGGACCGCCTGCACCGAGTCCTCTCCAGTTACTACAACAACGGTGGATACTCGGTGCGCGATATCTTAAGGCAGTTGTCACCGGACTGCAGGGAGCTAGTCATCAGGGGCATAGTCTTTGGCCTGCCCGTCAACACCAGCCAAATGTTCCTCAAGCGTCCAACTTCGTCGAATGTGTGCTGCATTTTTAATTACCACCGGCCTAGCTATTCCCGTTTTGCGTGAGTATATCCCATTGAGGGGTTTTGCTACTAAATCGGATACTTAATCTGGGAATACTATAGCGTTCAGAGAGCCGAGGACGATGCTGAGATGAAAGCCGTTCCAAAGGTCGTCTTCGAATCGAATTCTATATTAAATAGCGTGCAGTTTGTGCTGCAGGATACACCAGCGGATGACTTTACAAACACTCTCCGCACTAATAATGCTTTTCAGGTGAGTCTTTAATATGTTTACTAAGTATTTGAAGAAAAGTTTACAATGCCTTAAAAGTTTACACTGGTAATTCAATATAATCAGTTGTTTACGGTTTGCTGATGACCCATTAGCTTTAATAAAAACCTAACCGAATATATATTCTAATTTGGTTTAATTCAATTTATTTATTTATCACTTGAAGTCAATTTGAACAATAAAATGCTCGAATTTATTGATCAAACTGAGCTTAGAGGGGTCTGGGCTTTTATTATGACTGAAACTAAAACCAAAACTGGCATTGAAACTGGTTTTATATATGTCTTTACCCTCTAATTGCTTTGATAGACTCTTAGAAACAGGCGAAAGTTGAATCGTTATTCTGCT
The DNA here is from genome assembly GCA_018904565.1 of Drosophila tsacasi. Taxonomy (NCBI): domain Eukaryota; kingdom Metazoa; phylum Arthropoda; class Insecta; order Diptera; family Drosophilidae; genus Drosophila; species Drosophila tsacasi. Next base: position 33,148 of record JAEIHY010008431.1, on the reverse strand, counting down.
TTTGGTTTTTCTTCAGCTCACAATATTTCCCCAAGAGGACTATGCCACCGTTCAATCTACCAGCTTGGGAGAGATTCTTGTGGATCATAATACCATCGTAGAGATTCCCATCCAGCCCATGTTCTTCAGTTCTAGCGAAGAAGTTCGCGGTGTTTCGCCACAGAAGCGAGGCTGCTACTATCCCGAAGAGGGTAGTCGGCTACTGATACAGTAAATGGCCTCTCCTCTCAGAGTTTTCACAGTTCACTTTAGTCTCTCGTCTGCTTACAGATCCTACTACTCCCTGGACGAGTGTCTAATGGTATGCCGCATCAAGAGCATGATGGACCACTGCGGTTGCGTCTCGCCGCCCATGGTGGGCAGCTCCATCGATCTCGCCTACTGCATGCTGCCCGATCTGCCCTGCCTGCTGCGCTGGAAGAGCATCTGGTATGGCTACAATGAGTTCTCGTACTTGCAGAACAATGAGGAGCTGGGGGCACAGCGCCAATGCGAGCACTGTCTGCCCACCTGCAATGGCGTAAGCCTGAGCATCACCACCAATGTGGCTCCCCTGAGACGAACTTACAACAGCACGGGCTACTTTACGGGCTTACTGTGAGTTCTTTGTTTCTAAATTAAATTATTATAAATAAATATAATATAAATTTCAGAAAGGGTCTAACTAACGAGCGTCCTTTGGCAATTATCAAGCTGTTTTTTAAGCTACGCTTTGCCCAGGCCACTAAATCCCAGCTGGTGAGCACTTGGGTGGTTCTACTGAGTAGGTATACTTGGAGATATGTTAAAATATTTATAATAAAGCGGATAAAATCCTTAGATCGGTTTGGAGGCATCCTATCGTTGTTCTACGGCTTCAGCATAGTCAGCTACATCGAGATACTCTACTATCTGACGGGCAAATGGTTTGTCTACATCTACAGATCCTTGAGGGAGACAAAGCCCAGAAAACGCAACCACGCTTACTCTCTTTACTGGCTTGAACTGATGCCCAAGGGCCTGAAGATCATGTCCCGAACTCGGACCTAAAATCATTTTCATTCTGAGCATAATACATTTTATATTTATTTCGATCCGCGCACGCTCACAAATTATCAACAATTGAATGAACTTATATATGAAAAACTGTAATAAACGCAAGCCGTACGACGCCGAACCACCAACCTGAACTCGCTCCACAGCATTAGTAGTCGCTGCCACGGGAGACCACCTCCTTGCAAGTGGGTCGCAGCATAATGGTGTGCTCGTACTGGGCCGTGTAGCAGCCCTTGATGTCACAGAGCGGAGGATAGGCCTCCACAATACCCTTGTCGCACAGATCCTTCAGAGCCATCTGATACTTGGTGGCACCGGCGCGGTCCAGCCAGCGCTTGCAGAAGGCCAAGGTGCCGAAATGCTTGTTGATGGTACCCAGCAGCTGCTTAGACGACTGCAGGCGCAGAGGCACGAACGGCAGATCAAAGTTCTTCATGTAATGGGAGCAGTCCATGTCGTCATGCACCAAGCCACGACCCGTGGAGCCGAAGGTCTCGATGGCATAGAACTCATCCTCCTCCATGCGTGTGGACTCTCCTCCCTTGACAATGGGCACCGTTTTGCCAGCATGGATGCCTAGGATATAAATTAAATGTCATTATTTTGCCAAAAATCACAAGTTCCATTCTTAGGGCTTACGGTACGGGCTGATGGAGTGTCCGTTTAAGTTGCGAATGGCCTTAATGGGATACGTCTTGCCGTCCAGCTCGATCTCGTACGACTCCATGACCTCCTGGATCGCGGCGCCGATGTCGCATAGACGCACATCGATGCCCGCCTCGCGGATGCCCGTGTTTGTGGCATCCTTGACTGCCTGCAGCAGCTTGTCGTACTTGTTGTTAAAGGTCAGCGTGAAGGCGCAGTCAATGATACGCCCCTTGATGTGGGTGCCAAAGTCGATCTTGCACACATCGTCGTACTGCAGCACCGTGGTATCGCCGGCATTGGGCGTGTAGTGGGCGGCGCAGTGATTCAGCGAGCAGCCGGTGGGGAAGGCCAAGCCAGCCTCCAAACCATTCTCGCCAATAAGGCGGCGGGCCGTGTTCTCCAGCTCCTCGCAGATCTGGATCATGGTCATGCCCGGCTTGATGTAACGCTGCATGTACTGGCGCGTCTGGCGATGGGCCTCGGCCGCTTGGCGCAGCTCTTGGTAGATGTCATTGTTCATGCGGTCCAGAGCCCGTTTCTCCTCCGAAGTGAAACGATCCTTGGCCGTGCGGTCGTCCGCCATATCCTTGGGCGTAGGGTGCTCCACGACCTCTCCCTCGGGGAAGATGCCGTCGGGAAACAGCTTGGCAATGGGAATGGTCGGCGGATCGGTCTGACCACTCTTTTTTCCTTTGTTATTGCTCTTCTTCTTAGCCGGCTGAGCCGTTGCCGCTGCCGCCGGCTTGGCGTCGCCGTTTGTGGTCACCTCTTCAGTGGCGCCCTCGTCTCCGCCCTCGGCGGCCTTCTTGGCTGCGGCCTCTGTGGGTGGAAAAGTGGGTGAGCTGGTGGGTGGTGGGGTGCGCTATCGGAGTGGGTCGTGCAACTGCAATTATCGCAATGCGCCGCTCGCATGAGGTCACTCACCTTGGCGCAGTTTCTTGTTGTTCGGCTTTGGCTTCTTCTGTTTCTTGGCGTCCTCGCTGATCTCGGCAACGGCTGCCTCCACATTTAGGGCCTCGGTGGCGGACATTTCGAAGTCTGTGGCTGGTTGTTTAACCTATTAAATAAACGAAAATCAAGCGCGCACTCTTGCCTGGCAACGGCGATGCGGAGAAAGAACAAAAACACGAGGTGCCCGCCGTCAGAACCAGGGTCGGACTATCGGAACCAACAGGGTTCGCGCAATGCACTATTAACTTTTTAATTCAGGTTTGTTTCTTGTTGAAGACTTAATTTTCGTCCTGACCTGAAAGACTGGCAATTTATGTCAAATCTGCATTGAAAATTCAGTTTTTCCTTCAGAGGTCATTTAATAAGAGACCGAAAAAATGAAATGAAAACAGCAGCGGAAAATATTATATGTTTTCTAATGCATGATAATTAAAATAATAGTTTGCTTTATATTTTTTGTATCCGTGTTAATTTTTTTTTTTTCAAAATAATAAAAGTCCTTAAAATATATACAAATCAGCACTTCAACCGATATTTAATTGAGAGAACTAGTTCTTTTGTACTGGGCCAGGGCTGTTAATCTAAGTATCCAGCCCTGTTTAATTTTGTTAACAATTATATGAATCTAAAATAAATTTATAAAATTTATCTCCAGAAAAATATAAAAAACTTTTTTAATAATTAGCATCACCTATGGCTTCAGTACTTCTCTTAAATGATCCCTTTCCTTCTGTACTTTTTAAAGTTTCATGTAAATGGTATTTCTTAAGAACCGCGCTGCGGTCTTACTTTCATATATTGTTTAAAAAATTATACATCCCAAATGGACGAAATCCTCTTTCCGACGCAACAGAAGAGCAACTCCCTCAGCGACAGCGACGATGTAGACCTCAAGTTCTTCCACACGGGCTCCGGCGAGCGGAAAGACAGCGAGACCTCGGATACGGCTAATGACGCGGAGCGGGAAACCAAAGATGCGGATGGGGACGGTAAAAACACGGACGGCGATGGCGACTCCGGAGAACCTGCACACAAGAGGCTCAAGACCAAGAAGGAGCTGGAGGAGGAGGAGCGCGAGCGAATGCAGTGAGTGGCAACTAATGATGTAAAATAAACATTTCGAGTTTGCTAACCGACTTCCGTTTTCTCCAATGCAGAGTTTTGGTGTCTAACTTCACGGAGGAACAGTTGGACCGCTACGAGATGTATCGACGCTCGGCCTTTCCCAAGGCCGCTGTCAAACGACTGATGCAGACCATCACCGGCTGCTCCGTGTCCCAGAATGTCGTTATAGCCATGTCGGGCATAGCAAAAGTTTTCGTTGGCGAGGTGGTGGAGGAGGCCCTCGATGTGATGGAGGCTCAGGGGGAATCAGGCGCCTTGCAGCCCAAATTTATCCGTGAGGCAGTACGCCGGCTAAGGACCAAGGATCGCATGCCCATTGGCCGCTATCAGCAGCCATACTTCAGACTGAACTGAGGCCAGGCATAAGGGGAGTCTAGTTTTTAATACACTGTTAGGCAATATAAGAATAAAAGTAATGTTTAATTTTACTCAAAATGTGTTTTATGTCAGCTTGAAACTATGCCTTGGTGTAGTTGCTTTCTTTACATAAATAGATAAGAGTAAATCTTTATAAATGAACCTACAAAATAGGAGTATTGATAAGATTTGTGCCTTAAATAAGAGATTTATATTAAAATCTCCAAGATGGTATCTGGAACAAGCTCCAAGGAACTTAAATATATTAAAGATACCTTTCCAAAACGCCGTTAAATATTTTTATAAGGAAATTTATTTTCTTAAATGTGTGTTGACAGGTCCGTATGGCTCTAAACCTTTAACTACATCAATTTTATGTAGCATACATTTATCGTTCAATGTTATTTAATTAATCCAGTCATTAAGTAGATATTATATGTAGTTACATCCCATATGTTGTACAAGTAGAATACGCATCCGTTTACAAAAAGCATCATTATTGAATGGGACCTCTAAGTGAATGTGTTCCGAAGTTACTCCAATCGCCGGGCCTCGGCCTGCATGGTCTGGAGCACAATGTGGGGCACAAGGTGCGAGGAGGCGTAATTCAGCGGCACAGTGGCCAGCGGTGCCGAGCCGTCAGATGGGAAGTTCAGCTCCTGGGCCATCGGCATGTCCCGGTCGATTACGTCCTGTGCGATCAATGTCTTGGTCTCCTCATACTCCATGCCCGCCTCGGGCTTGGCGCCCATCAAGAGCTTGCCGCGCTGCACGCCCATGTACTGTGTGGCCTTGGCATTCAACGGCAGCTGACCACAGGTGTCGGCGTGCACCTTGCGATGGGCCTGCAGGTTGGAGATGCAGGTGAAGCGCTTGCCGCAGTTGTTGCACAGGAAACGCTTAATGCCCGTGTGCACGGTCATGTGGGTGAGCAGGCTCTCCCTGTACGGATACTCCTTGGGGCAGAGGTGACACTTGTACGGCTTGTAGTCGGTGTGCCGCGTCTTCAGATGCGACTTGTACTGGGCCTTCACCTTGAACGTCTTGCCGCACTTGTCGCACTGGTAGGGAGTGTCTGCTTTGTGCAAGAGCATGTGCGTCTTGAGAATGCTAAGGAAATACGAGACAATTTATTAAAACTGAAATAATTAGAGGGAAAATATACAGCGATAATCTTACCCAGCTGTGGACAAATGCTTGCCGCAAACGCTGCAGCCGTAGAGTGGCAGGCGGCCGCAGTCGGAGCGAACGTGATCGGAGAGTGAAGTGCGTCCGGTAAACTTCTTGCCGCACTTGTCGCAGATGAGGTTGCGCTGCTGGCTGCGCGGCTCCTTCTTCGAGTGGAAATTGCGCTCGTGGTTTTTGAGGCTGTCGTGGCCGGTCATGTACTTGTCGCACTTCTCGCAGTAGAGGAGCTCCTTGTGCTGCGCCCGGGCGTGTTCCGTGGCCTGCTCCTTGGTGGCGAAGAACAGGTTGCAGTAGCACGGACACTTGAAGGTCAGTTTGCCGTCCTCGCCGTGCACCTTCATGTGGGTGACCAAGCGCTTCTCGACCAGATATATCTTGCTGCAGATGGTGCACTTGAATACCTCTTCGTCCAGCTTGGCATGCACGTCCACGTCCTTGAAGATCTCCTTCATCTCCTGCTCGTTGAGTTTGTGGTCGTCGCGCAAATGTTTCTCGTACGGCTTGCGAATATGGTAGATTTTGACGCAATGTGGACACTTCCAGGACTTTTCCATCTTGTTGATCATCTTGAGGCGCTCCTTCAGCTCCTTCTTGCTAATCTTGGCTACGCGCTTCGGGGTTCCGGATGAATCCTCAGGCGAGGGCGACCTCGGAGCGTTGCGCTTGCGATACTTTCGCTTGATAACCGGAATCTTCTCCTTCGGCGGCCTGCCTCGCTTCCTCTTTACCACCTCTTCCTTGCGTGGTCCCCTAAGGGACAGGACATCCTCCTCGGCCACCTCCACCAGCGGCACGGCCGCAATCTCGTCTAGGATGCCGGCTCCCTGCTCCACCTTCAAGCTCTCGAAGGGCTTCAGGCCGTCGCCCTCGTTTAGCAGCACATCCAGGAGCTTATCCTTTTCGTTGCTGAAGATATCCGTGCTCTCCGTCTTCACATACATGCTGGCGTCCTGGTATTCGAAGTCCTCCTCGTCGAAGGCCTCAACCTTGACCATGGCCGGCGGCGGCAGCTTAAATCCGGAGGAATCCGCCTCGTCCTCGCTGTTGTTGGGCTCGAAGTCGGGACACTCGTCGCCCGAGTCCGAGAACTGGCTCTCCTGCTTGAGCTTCGTCTTCAGCCGGCTGGCCAGTGGAATGTCATCGTCACTGTCCTCCTCAGACTCCTCAGAGGTGGTCTCGTCATCGGAGTCCCTCTTCCTTCCCTTCTTGTGGTAAGCTTTCCGCTTCCTTCCCTCCGTCTCGCCAGGCACATCGTACTCTGGCTGGCCGCAAGTCTCGGGACGACTGCGCCGGTGCTTGGTCAGACTGGCAAAGCAGGAGAAGCGAGTGTAGCAGGAACTGCACTCCACGGGTCGGGTCTCCTCCTGCACGGTACGGAAAATTAGATAAACCTCAAGATCTTTGTCTTTCTATGGCGATTAACTTACCTTCGGCGGCTTTTCCTCGCCACACTTGGTCCTGCAGTGGCGACGGTATGCCTCCTGGTACTTGTACTCCGCCCCGCACTTCTCGCAGACAAAGGGCTTGCGTTCTTGGCCAGCTGCTGAGCCGGTGGCTCCATGTTCATCCTTGGCGTGCTGGGTCAACTCCTCCTCGTGGCAAAATCGGGCGTCGCAGCTGCGACACTCGAAGCCGCCCGGCGGCTGGTGCTTCTTGACGTGCTTCACGTAGCCGGCCAATGAGACCAGGGCCTTGTTGCACACCGGGCAGTGCAACTTGGGTATGCCGTCGGTGGTGATCTCCACCAGCAATTTGGTGGCTGCAGCAGCGGCCGCCGCACTGCTGCTGCTGGGGGCCATCGAATCTGAGGCTGTGTATGTGTGCGAGGGAAAGGTGAATGTAAACAAATGCAAATTCGATTTTTGGCTGGTTTGGGTTTGTATGCGTTAACCAGGGCTGGGACACCTGCTAAGCCGCGGCTTGGAATGCACTTGTTCGCTGATGTATTTTAATTTAAGGACTTTAGAGAACTTGAAATAATCAAATTATTAAATTTGATTGACTAAAGTGTTTGAAGGAAAATTATTTGATTAATGTCAGTTTTGTTTCAATTTATGAACACTTATTGCTTAAATAGTAATAGATTTATTTTAAAATGCCTGTTTTTGCTCATAAAACACTATTTTTCTTGAATATATTCACAATCCGGACAGTTTTAAAAACTGATAAAAATAAAAACAAATTTATTGATATTTTTATAATTAACATTAATTACAGGTTTCTGTAAATGTTCCTTCCCATCAGTGAAAATAACAGATTTTTTAAAATTTCTTGCTGTTTCAAAGATTTTAAAACACATACATACTTTATCTTGGTTTCTCTTCAATAAGAATGAAATCACAATTATTTGCAATTTACAAGTCGTACTTTACCTATCGACTGAGAGAGCCCTTTGTTCTGGTTCCTCTCATCCGATATGTGTATCTCTCCCCAATAAACGATTAGCCACTCTGCCTGTGCAGCCCTGGTCGCATTGCGTTCGTGGAGTGCGAAGTGAAAGAAGGTTGTGGAGGAGGGGGCGGCAGTGGCAGGGGCAGGTAGCAGGACAGCGGCTTGGAAGTGCGCGCATCGTACCGAGAGTCTCCTAGTGGTCGCTGCATTTGGCTGTACCCGGACTCGGCCCGGCCCCCCCAGCCCGCACCCACGCCAGTGCCCCTCGCCCAATACACAACGACGACGACGAACTACACCTACTACATACACCTACCCATATCGGCTCTTCTCGAGTGGCGCTTCCTTGGGTTCTCGTTCTCTGCTCTGCTCTCTCCGCTGGGGTCAGACAAATGTCTCGCTAATGATGGCTTCGCCTGATTTTGGGTGCTGGATTCCACTCTGCGTTTGGCCGATTGCAGCTCGCTGCATTTTCACCCACACTTATTCGGTTATTATTGTTTGTTGTGGTCGGTTGAGCACTGCGAAAAATATTAACAACTCTTAAGTACACTTTAAAAAATGAAAAAACGCTAATGCGCTGCTGGCGAGTAAATTATTTTTCTTTGTGCAGCTCGAGGGTGGCAACGCAGCCCTGGTCGCAGCGTTCATTTCGGCCGCGGAACTGGTTCGTGAGCATCGTTCCAAAGATGGCGTTTTTTCTCTCACTGCACAGCGAGAGAGAGCTAAGGCCAGGGTTGCATTCGGCATTATTTGCCGCGGAAATTTGAAATCGAATTTAAAAGTATATTCCTTTATGTGTTTAAGAATTAAGTGTACTTTGTAGTTACAAGCTTGTCAAACGTGATTTGGACTGTATTATTTAATTTTAAAGAAATAACCCAAAATATTAAACGGAATCGAAACATTTTACAAGCATAAGACATTTGGTAAATATAACCAGATTAATTATTAATAATGATCATAATAACATTTGGCAGTCTTCCCAATGCCCTAAATAATTAAATAATAAACCAATAGATTCAGAGAATTCAATCCGATTTCAAATCTTAATCTGGGATTTGTTCTTACTTTGCTTGACTCTGCCTCAGCGCTTTTCCGACCTTTGCAATGTGCACCCCAATCCTTATCCTCAACCACATCCCCCATTCTCAATCCCCAATTGCCCCATCTAAGCCCTCGAAGGCCACTGAGTACTCTATTTTGATTTGGGGGCGATTACATTCAGGAAATTTACACTCATGCAGTTTATTGGGCTCGAAGCTGATTACAATTCTGTGCCGGCAATTTAGACCTCCAGCCCACGACACACACATACACACGACCTGCCGAAAGTGACGTCAAAGTCGGTGTTAAAGCTGTGTGTGCGCAGGGTGCAGGAAGCAGGGAGCAGGGATTGTCGGAATGCCAGGGAAAATTTGTTTATTTGCATACATACTATATATGGGCAAACAAATGTGCAGAAGGTCAGTGTTGAAAGGAGATGCACATTTTGATTGAACATTGATAGCAGTCGTGTGAAAAATCTATTTATAGCCGGGTCCTCATCAAAGATCCGAGGATTTCAAACAATATCCGGCAAATGTACTTGAAAAGCAATGCATACTCTTAAGCTGCTGTTGAATAGGACTAATAACGTAACATTTAAGGAGGTTATGAACTAAAAACATTAGCTTTAAATAGAGATATAGCTTCCCTGTACCTCAATCAATAGTAGAACTATCAAGCTTAGTCATCAGCCTCAAACTAATATTCATAAAATTGCCAACAGATATTCCCTGGTAGGTTTCGATTTAAAAATTTCAACCAAAAGGCTAAAGTTGAAGCCAAAAAATGGTTGTTGTTATAGCAAGTATCAACAAAAGTTACACCAACAACTTAATCAATTCCGAACTTTGTTCTAGTCATGCAAGGATTTCTGCCTCGTGTCCTGGCCATCCCACCCGTTTATTGTGTTTGTTTATTATGCAAATTTGCATTAATTTTTCGTAAGCCACACACGTGAGGCGGCTATATGTAGCTGCTGTTGCAGTTGCAACTGTTGCTGGCTGGGTTTTTTCGGGTTTGCGCTTTCAAATTGCTTTCGAGCGCAAATCGTCGGCAAATTTCATTAAAAATGCATATACATACACAGAGACTGTGTGTGTGGGGGAATCCCCCCGTTCTCTACCAACACGACCTATGGCTCTCTTAGGGCTTGCCGTCCTCCTCCGTCGAGATTACCGAACAAGGACATTTCGGAATCTTTTGTTTTATAAATAGCCCCCTTCGATAGACAATTAAAAATGTAACTTGGCTTTCGGCATGGACGGGTCTATCAATAGACGTCAGTATATGCCCCTTAAAGCTGACTTAATACCACCGCCACCGCGTGCCAGGTGGGTGGGATTTCTTCTACTTCTATATATGAATGTATCTAAGGTAGGGTAGGCCCGAGACCTTAAGAAAAGTTTCTCCATCTGTCCTGGCCTCCTAAGCACTTTGTGCAAATTGTCAACGTTGCTGCTGCGTCCTTCTACGCAACACACAACAGCGGCAACATCAGCGGCAGCAGAAGCAGCAGCAGCAACAGCCTCGCCGCCAACAAAAACAACAACAGCCACGAGAATGTGGCAACAAAGGCTTCAGGTTATTGCATGCATTTTAATTAGTAGACAAGCCAAGTGGGCTGCCACGACACACATATGTACTTGCATCCACGATAGTACTATACTATATACAGGGGGTGTTCGCGGGAGGCTCGAGAAAATGCAGAATTGCCTCTGCATGGGTGAGGCGATAAGTTCGGGAACTAATCTTTCAGTTCCTGCCACCAAAGTGAGCTTACAAAGGTAGTAGCCAAAATTAGGTGGCTCAGAAGCAAAGGTGCTTTAGAATTCCTGGGATTTTAAAGCCAAAACTTAGCTTAAAATAGGGAGAAAGATTAAGTGAAACAGCTCAAACTTATGAAAAAAAATATTAGGAAAACAACTGAGTTTAGGGAGATAAATTATATAAACTCCAAGGATACGTCAGCAATAAAAGGAATCCATCTTATCAACTCGCAATGATATATGGTTCTGGGGAAGCCGCCGCTGTCAAATTATGAAAGCAAGCCAACTAATTCAAGCGGCGTAAAGGGTACGGAGAAGATGAAAGAATATCGAACTGGAAACTAGATGGCGTAGATACTTGCGCAGCGATAAAAGGACATGTGCATAAACAAATCTCGACTCATCAGCGCCACAAACAAGGCAAGTGATATATGGCCAAGGGAAGACCTTTGTCAATTTATACAAGCCGGCGATTCTGGTGGATTCGCACACTGAGTCCGGGGCCCATATCTCAGAGCCCTTTCCTCGAGAGCTGTAAGTGCGGACTTCGTCTGCGGGCTCATTCTCAATCTATCATTCTGCCCTCGCTGGAGGTCCTGCACCATCCACCGAACGCAGTCCACCGCCCACTGGGGCGCCATACCCTCCGCCGCCGTCACGTTCTGCGCTAGTTTCTTGTATTTATTTTTAAATTGTCTCACACACACGCACACGAACGTACATATATAGCGGTACACCCACAGATTCACACAGACATGTCCTGCACTCACATCCTCCACTGAGGACGACAACTCGTGTGCCTGTATTGGTTCGCCGAGCGTCCTTCTCCCCCCGAACAGGCGACGCTGTGTGTGAGTTTGTCTACATAAACGCGAAAAAAGCAAATATCAGCGAGCAAAGCTCCCAGCTGGAACATGGGGACTAAAAGTTACCTGCTGCTCAGATTTATTTATTTATTTTGTTTTGGAAATATGTATGAAGAGCTTGAAAGTTGTTGACTTTTTTTAAATGGAAAAGGAAATGGTTCCAAGTTGAAATAATAGAAGGAAAACAAGTTAAGAGAGAGAGAGAGATGTTTTCTTAATTTAGGGGTTATGGGTATAAAAACTTTAGTTTAACAAGGCGAAATCTTCAAGAAATATATTTCTAGGAAAATGTTGCCCATAACATGTACATATATCAACACTCATTATGGCTAGGAACATGCATTGTTGCACAGCTCAGCTTGAACAGCCACTTGAAAGTCTAATAACTTACACAGTTTGCATCTCAAATTTAATATAATAATTTAATAATTCTTCCCCTTACGAAATATGTAAATTTGTCAGTGATCTCACATAAACCACAAACTGATATAACCGCAATAAGAACGGCTTCCAGTGGGTATAAAAACACAAGGAAATCTGTGTAAGCTCGCATCTGTCAGGCAAACCGAAAGCCCCACGACGACGACCATGTGTGCGTGAGTGAGTATACATATGTGTGTGTGGCGGTGTCCATGTGTGCGTGTTTGTATGTAAATGTCCTTGAGTGCTTGACGGATGACATTCATAAACGTCACTTCAATTACCTCCACGCGCCAACGCCAGCGACGATGCCACCTCATGCCTGGTCCTCCCCCAACATACTGCCTCACTCCCTCGCCCCTCGTAGGAGCCGGTCCGCAGGAATTTAGTTCCCTTCACTGCCTAACAGCGCCCGCCCCCTTAGCGCCATCAATTTACCGCGAGAGTTGTGAAAAGTCAGTCAGCCAAAAATTAGTTTTCCGGTCTCTAGATTTCTTTTTGCAGCGTTTTCCACGCATAGAGTTGTTGTCTTTACTTTGATTATGTTATTTGCAGATTTTGTAGTTGATTCATCCGTTTTATGTTATTCACATTAATTTATTTATATGTACATATGTGAATTGAAAATTCCAGCAATAAACGTTCCGCCATTTACTAGGATTCTCGGAATTTATGGAATAATGTATGTACATTTTTAATTTGATTTTCCAGGTTAAAAATGTAAATAAAATAATAAATGAATTCACAGAAAACAGGAGCTAAGTTATGTCTGCAGATAATTGATTAGCAGATAAATTGCATTTACATTCTGAAACAGATATTGATTGAAAATGCAAATGCATATTGAAAACAAGAAACCAATGCCAATAAATAAATATTCTCTTTGATTTGTCCGAACTCTTTAGAGGAAACTTTAAACCACAATGGGATAAACTTAAATCAGACAAAAATTATGTTTAAATGCCTTTAGAAATCACTTTCTCTTTTCTTATTTATTTTATAAGCTTGCAATGAATACCATTTCAATGCCATGTCCAACGTTTGTCACCTGTTTGGGAATATTTTCACTCGCATGAAACTGTTTTAAACTGCATTTGAATTGAAAACTGGACAAGACTTTCACCGAGCCCATGCTGACTCCTTTATTTTGGTGAAATCCAGGACTTGCTGAAAACCAATAACGTTTTCAATCTAATGGCTTTCCCAAAAAGGCCTCCTAATTCGTTCTGAAAACCTGATCTTGATTCATGGTCTGGCATTGATTTTCTCTCAGCAAAAAGAGGGCGGGCGGCGGAGTGGGCGGGGCACCGAAAACAGTTGCGGCACTCGTCGCTGTCGTTGTCGTTGTCGTCCTGTGAGTGTGTTAGTGTGTTTGTGGATTGGTATTTGCAAAAGTGCGAGAGTGCGAGTGTGCTAGTGTGTCTGTGTGTTTGTTTCGGTTTCCTTCACTTACACTTGTCCTTACAAATTTGTCCTTTTCTCAAATGTGAAAAGACGCATAATGTCCTTTTTACTCGACCCTCTCTTCCGCTCACCGCCTCCACCTTGCTCTCTCTCTCGCATCTTTCCTACGCTGGTGCCCCTTAGCCTTGCTCTTCCTTTCACTCCCCTTTGGCCCCTCCGCTCCTTCGCCTTTCGTCTTTCCACTGTTCGTTGCCTTTTGTTGCTACCGCTGTTACTTTTTATACCCTATTTCGGCAGGATAATATAATTACGGGGAGAAGCTTGACATACTATTTAAGCTATGATATGCAGGGATTCCTAAAATGTTAAAGAAAACATCAAGCAATTTAGTTGAAATACATTAAAAACAGTAAATAAAATGTTTAAAATGTGAATTAAATACATGAAATAATATTTATACTTGCTAATTAAAGACACACATTATGAAATATATTTTTCAGCTTGCTTAAAACCAAGAAAGTCCTTGAGCAAAGTAAAGCCTGCATCAACCAAGAGATCGATGCTAATTTGAATAACTTTCATAATTTCGAGAATAATTGAATAAATTCTGGAAAATGGCCTTTTAATGAAATTATCCATCTAATATCGAAATTGTGTTAACATTGTCACAGCCTTACATACTTACATATATGCAGGACCTCGCAAGGGTATCCTAAGCTCTGGTCCAGGCCCTTGCTAGCCCGCTTTTCTTGTTATATTTTTCTTTTTGTTGACGACATTTTGCCTCGTCGTCGTCTGTCGTTTATTTTGTGTGTGTTTTCCCTTACTTTATTTTTATTTTTTTCGTTCGTTTTTCCCAGTTTTTGTTTTGTCCTTTCTGTGTCTCTGCTGACGTTGGCTGCTGCTGGTGGTGCTCCTGCTGATTCTGCTGCTGGCGTTTGCCGCCCACATTTGCTACTTGTAAATTATTTGCATTAGTAGCCACTTGTGCTTTGCTGCTGTGTGTGTGCGAGTGTGCCTCGGGTCGAGGAAAATTCCCACACCCCGCCCTCACTCCCATGGCCACTTTCCCTCCGGCTTTTCCTGGGCCTCTGTCCAATGCGATTTAAGTTTCGTTTTCGGGGGACGAATCCGCCACTCGAAATGGAACTTGACCCACTGTGCGTGGCTCACTGTGCGTGTTTGTTTAGACGCACACAAACACAAACACACCAGCACGCACACACTCATATATATAAATACACATGTTTATATGTTTGCGCATTGAAATTTCCATTTTTCTTTTCGGCTTTGCCTTCCCTCATCCATTCTCTTTTCCCTGGTCCTTTTTTTCCTTTTCTTTTTGTTCGTGTTGGCTTGGCCTGCACTTAAATTAACTGATTGCAACATTCTATACAGCTTTTTATGGCCTGATAAGGGGTGGCGCGCGCGGGGTTCTCCTCCAGTCTTTTGCATAGTTTTTGCGAATCCCCAAAGGGGTTCTTGCGGGGCAAGTGAATGAATGGGAAGGAGGCAGGCCACATGGGAGTTCTCTCTTTTAAGTGGCCAGTAAATGCGGTTTCTTCTACTTGGCCAAGAACAGTGAACAGTGAACTTACAAATAAATAAATATTTAAGAGAAATATAGATAATGTAGAGAGTTTAGGAATTTAGTATTTAAAAAGTGTTAAGGGGAATAAAAATATAACTTAAATAAGTACATGACAAGCAACTTCATCGAACCTGTTTAAGTATAATTTTAGTACATTTTATGACCAGAACTCCCTAGAAATGAATAAAAATCTCCTTTAGCCTGATACCACTGTGTCCATCTCTCTCTTCTCTCTTTTATATACCACCATCTACCGCCTCTTGAACGTGCCAAACATGCTATGCAGCATTGCGTGCTCACAACGTGGCGTATGCGCAATATTTACTTCCTCCTCGTCACATTAAGGCAGAAATGCATTAAACAAGACAACATCAGCAACAACCGTCAGAGCAGTGAGTTTTCCGGAGAATTGTTTGTTTCATTTAAAAGACCGCGATTTTGTGCTGTCTCTCTCTCTTCTTGCCCAAAGTCTGCTAATTGCGTATACGACATGTGTGATCCGCACTTGATAAGCCTGGGAAATGATTAACTGGAATGGCCTGCCGACGGATGAGCATTTGTTTTACTCGGCTAATATTTGCGGAAGCGATTGTCAGCACCAAATTAATGGCATACTTTAAGACGGGCGGGAGAATCGTCGGAATCCCGGCCAGCGAGCGAATCTTTCTCCGCTTTGAGAAGCAGCCCATAAGCCAGCCGGGATTTTGTGGGGAATATTCCTTTTAATAGAGGCAATCGATGAATAAATATAAAAATAAAACCGTCGTTTGGACAGAGAGGAGGCGGAGGCTGGCTGGCTGCAAATGGGCAGAACAATTTACATAATCACTGAGCATTCGGCGGCAGGCCCAAATATAGCGACCAAATGGCAACCGGAAATAGGAAGCCCAGCGAAGCAGAATGCCCGGCTCTGTATTATATGGACTGTGCTCTGCGCGTCCTTCGCCTCGCAGCGATTTATCAAAGTTCATTGAAATGGCTTGCCCGTCCTTGAGCGGGGTGGGGGACACGAGGGCATTTCGTCCTTGCCACTCTCGTGATGACGACGTCATTCATTAAAATTTTCGCCCGTTATAAGTTCGGGCATTAAGCATTAAGCAGCGACAGCAGCAGCAGCAGCAGCAATGGCAGTGGCAGTGGCAGCATTGAGTTGTCAAGCGAATTACAGGCCCCCCGAAACAAATGCCATAAAAGCCATTCACAGTGTGCAAAACTTTTCTCTCTGTTTTTCTTTTCGTTTGCCAATTTGATTTATTGCCGGCCCAGGGAGATGTAATCGTGAAATGGCAAATGCTTCTGTGTGTGTGTCTTGGGGGGTATGTGTAATTTTTCCCGACTGTCATGAGGCTCCCCAGGCTCCCGGAGAACGATTTGTATTTGTGGCTTCTTGCAGGACTCGTGTCACGGGCTCACCTCTCCCACGCACAGATGAAAAGTCAATGCATGGTGGTATTTGATTAATACTCATATTATATGCTTTATTAAGCTCTCTCTCCGAACCAGAGCCTCTTTTGTTACCAAAGTTATAACTCTTTTGTTGGCTGAACTTGACTTTAACCATTTGTTTTTGGCCTCATTCTCCCGCACATCTCTATCTTCATCCGGGTGAAGGAGGGGGCCTGTCAGGTCCAGTTCATCACCCACCCACACGAGGGAACTGATAATGGACCTTGCTAAATATTATGTATATGTATTTTAGAGGCCCGACTTGAGAGTATGTGGCGAGCCCCTCGCTGACACGAGCTTACTAATATCAACCAGACTGGCGGTCGTCTGTCTGGTAGATAAACAAACAGGTACAAAGTCCACTCGGCCAGACAGACGAAACAAGGCAAAAAGTAACAGAAATCAAAACCAGAAGGTTTGCTTTAGCAGCGTCGAATTTGCAATACACTAGTAGGTCATATTTACATGTAAGAAAATATATTAGCCAGCTTCTGCTGAATCGAATATAAATAAATAGCTGCTAAACTAAATATCTGTATCAAATAACAAAAAGCCACATTTCTCTTAGTGGTAATTTGAAATCTTGAAATCTGGTAGATAAACAAACAGATACAAAGTCCACTCGGCCAGAAAGGCGAAAGAAGACGAAAAATAATAGAAATAAAAACCTGAAGTTAGGCGGAGTCGAATTTGCTATTCTCTAATAGGTATTTATATTGAAGGTTCTGCTGAATCAAATATAAATAGCCGCAAAATGTATCTGTTTTTATTTAATCAAATATCTATAGCCACATTTAATGAATCTCGTTATAAAATATTTAGTTCAAGGTAATTTGGAATTTGTTCAATAATAAAATAATTAAGATTAATCAATTAATACATTACAACTGTAATGGTTATACTAAAAATGTACACACACGAAAATGACAGAAAATATATATATTTAAGATAATTAATGTATTAAATTTCCAAATATCTATATTTTAGCTCAGTCTAGATTAGTTAAATTAGAAAATATTGACCAACATGCATCCAAAGCCGTATTTCAATCTCTTATCATTTTCTATTTCATAAGAGCAGAGTCTTTTATGAAAGTTCTCTTAAATTGCAATAAACATGAATTAACCTTTTATTATATTATAAATACTATTATTATTTCGTATTTGACCTAAAATGCGTTTCACTTAACTATCATTTGGAGACTATGATCGAAAGGTTGATGCAATTTGATAAAAATATAGGAGGCACTATGGACTGTGGTCCCACCGAGTAAACCACCGCTGGGAGCGTGCTCTTGTCTAATCGAAGCACCGAGGGGACCAATCCAGAGTGAGCTGACCCAGCCCTCGGACCTCGGCTATATAAGCAGAGACGCCAGCGCTTGCTCCATCTGTTCCAACTGCGAACGTCTGCTTGATCGGTTCGTTCGTCTCTGTCAACCTATTAAACAGGTTTTCTCCCCAAAAGCAATATGTGGTTCGGTATACTAATTCTGCTGGCCCTGCCGCTGCTCGTGCTGGTGTACTTTGAACTTCGGGTGTCGCATCGCCGCCGCCAGCTCAAGGGGTTCAGTGGTCCCAAACCAGTGGCGGTGCTAGGGAATGCCAATCGCATTGGCAAAAATCCGGCAGGTCAGTTCCAAAACACCCCCTGCTGTGAGGGGCTTGCCTCGGCTCCTATCTCCCCACTCGCGGTCTAGACGGGGCTCTGTGATAAGGGCTATCAGTCTGATGCAACACCGTTCGCTGTGGCGAAATTCACGGCTGACTCGGCCAAAGATCACACTAATCGACCTAATCACGCTTCGCTTGTTTTGCTTTGGCAGAAATTCTCAACACGTTCTTCGAGTGGTGGTACGATTACGGCAGGGATAACTTTCTCTTCTGGATTGGGTATAATGCCCACATAGCGGTGACCAATCCCAAGGAACTGGAGGTGAGTCCTATTCATCCTTTTTCCTTATTCCCTATATATTAATTGAAAATAATATGTACCTACATATTTTGATTTTACACCCCAGGTTATACTCAACAGCCAGCAGCTCATCCAGAAGTCCACCATCTACGACCTACTGCATCCATGGCTGGGCTATGGCCTGCTCACGAGCTACGGCAGCAAGTGGCACAAGCACCGCAAGATGATCACACCCTCGTTCCACTTCAACATCCTGCAGGACTTTCACGAGGTGATGAACGAGAACTCCACCAAGTTTATGGCTCAGCTGAGGATGGCGGCCGCCGGTGACAGTATCATTGACTTCCAGGAGCACGCCAACTACCTAACCTTGGATGTCATTTGCGACACGGCGATGGGTGTGCACATCAATGCCATGGGACATCGGAACTCCTCCATTGTCCAGGCCTTTAGAGAGTAAGTTCTACTGTACTCCTCCTTAAAAAGGATGTCTGGCTAATATTTCGTCTGCAGCATGTGCTACACCATCAATATGCGGGCCTTCCATCCCTTCAAGCGTTCCCATCGGATCTTTAGCCTGACCCCAGAGTTTGCAGGCTACCAGCGATCCCTGAAGACATTGCAGGACTTCACCTATGACATCATAGAGAAGCGTGTGGAAGCCCTGCAGAAGGGAGGTCCTAAGAAGGAACAGGATCCGACCGCCCCAAGGAAGAAGATGGCTTTTCTGGACACTCTGTTGTCCTCCTCCATCGATGGTCGTCCGCTGACACGGCAGGAGATTTACGAGGAGGTGTCAACCTTCATGTTTGAGGGTCACGACACCACCACCTCGGGCGTGTCCTTTTCTGGCTACCTGCTCTCTCGACATCCCGATGTCCAGGTACATACTTTAATGCAGATTAACTTAGAAGTACGAAGCTAATTGTTTTGAACTTACAGAGAAAACTCTACCAAGAGCAGTGCGAGGTTATTGGCAATGACATGAACAGGGATGCCACTTTCCAAGAGATTGCCCAAATGAAGTATCTGGATCTGTTTATCAAGGAAGCACAGCGCGTCTATCCCAGTGTTCCCTTCATAGGCCGCTATTGCGACAAGGACTATGATATCAGTAAGGATTTAATACAGCAATATAAAAATATGTATATAAATACTGAATATTTTCTTAATTTCAGATGGCACTATTGTACCCAAGGGCACCACCCTTAATCTGGCCCTCGTCCTGATGGGCTACAATGATCGCATCTTCAAGGATCCCCATCACTTCCGGCCGGAGAGATTCGAGGAGGAGAGGCCGGGTCCCTTTGACTATGTGCCCTTCAGTGCTGGGCCCCGCAACTGCATTGGCCAGAAGTTTGCCCTGTTGGAGCTGAAGACCGTGATCTCAAAGCTGGTGCGATCCTTCGAGGTGTTACCCGCAGTCGATGAGCTTGTCTCCAGGGATGGGCGCATCAATACCTACCTTGGACTCTCGCCAGGTGAAAAATTGAAGCGCGAGTCCGGCCGCCACAAGTACGATCCCGTTCTGTCGGCCGTCCTAACCCTGAAGTCCGACAATGGCCTGCATCTTCGCCTCCGCGAGCGACTGCTCTGATTGGGGATTTACTTTAACCTATAAGCATTAAGTACTTAAAAACATACACTATAAATAATTGATTTTTTAAGCCTGAAGCTAAATGTAAAGCTGGAGTCACCTTAAATCTATAAACCGACAACCCAAAATAAAAACATCCCACTAAGGTTGCAATAACCATTTAAATGGTATTTATTTCATTCGAAAACCATTATTTATTTCGTTTTTTGGGCATTAGCATGGTACGACCAGGCAACACCAAAGCTGCAGAGCGCGAATAGAAAAGCGGCCAAGTATATTTGCATTTTGATTTTGATTTAGATTTGCTTCTTTAAACTGGCTTATATAGCTAATCTTAGGGGGATTTGTGATTGTATTAGGTATGTAAATAATTTAATTATTAATGCAATAATTAGCGAGAAACCGCAAGAAAATAAATTCCCGATTTGTTGTGCTTCATGCTGGAAGCTTAATCCATTGTTTACACGCAGATGCGGATTTTAATATATATCTCTACTATACACTCGTATCAATGTATAACTTATCTTATTTTGTCTTTACTAATTTCTTCTAATGGAGATAAAACAGCAATTCAGTTATATAAGAAGAAATGCAACACAATAAATATCATGTTTGCCTTTCCCTCAACAATCATCATTTCACACTATCTTTTATGGTTATAGCTAAAGGTGTTAACCTTAACTCTATAAACCCATAACCCAATTAAAAATGACCATTTAGCACTTATCAAAAACATTTTAATTAAAAGTGGTTTAATTGAAAAATCTTTATTTTCGTTTTGATATGTTAAGCAAAGGTATGTTGGTAGGCCATGGAGGAAAAATGTCCCAAAGCACGAATAGAAGAGCGCCCAAGTATAGTTTCATTTTGCTAGAGTATATTTTCTTTTCTAAACTGACTTATTTAGCCTATTCTAAATGGAGCTTAGAGATTGCATTAGGGATGGAAATAATTTAATTATCAATAGACTTAAAAATGTAAGCTAAATATATTCCTGAGTTGAAACTACATACATATATCAATTAGCTTTCTTTATTGCAATCTATTATTTAATTTAATTGTAAATATTTTTTCTTGAACTGTTTCCTCCATCCGCATGCGTCTGGTAATAATCGAGTTAGCTGAGTGGCCTCAGAGGCGCCTTCATGGACTTAAGGCACTTCCACTTTAATGCATTCCTAAGTCGAGATCCTTGTTAGTTGGATTTTAAATTCCGAATTTTCGACTATTCTCGCTCTCGCTCTTTCCTGTCGCCATAAATATTTGATGTGACGGCAAACTTGGCGGCTATCAATGGAGCGTGGGGATGGGTTAGCGCTTGATGGGTTGGGATTGGATTGGGTTTCGCTTCGTTTTGTTTCGTTTCGTTTCGTTTTGGCAGAGGAGGTGGAGGAGGCGGAGCGGGAGGAAGATGCGGATTTTGGGGTGAGGATTTGGCATTGTTGTGCGTAGAAGTATCCGTGGTATGCGGCGTACCAAAACCGGGCATAATCAAAATACAATTGTGCGTGTGTATCTGTGCGAGTGTGTGAGCATGCACAAACGTTTATTTCTTTCTTTCCTTCGTCCGTTAGTCCGTTCGTCCTTTTGTCCTGTCGTTCGGTTTTGGCGTTTGTTTAGAGGACCGAGAGCCGAGGGACAGGGAAGGCGGCGACACCTGGAGCGCCGAACAGCTGCGCGCTCTCCCGCTCTCTCGCTCTCCCACTCTCTGTCGTTCTTTTCCAAGCTCTCCCTGCCTCCTGGCCCGCGTAAGTATGCTATAAACTGGAAGCAAGCGAGGGGGAGACTGCGACTGAGCCTCTAGCCTGAACCCGAGCCGGAGCCTGAGCCGGAGCCGGAGCCGGAGAGAGCGAGCCAGCTAATGCAAATATGTGTGCCAGCGGAAGTCATCGTAAATTAATTAATTATAAATCGAAGCGATGCCTAGAGATAGCTGCTGAAATTGAAACTGAGCCCAAGAGCGAACCCGATACCCGATCCTGGCCAACCCCAAGCCCCAAGCCTGGCACGTAGCTCCCCCTACCACTACTACCCTACCCTAACCTACAGCTGGAAGTTCGGCGAGCTTCGGCTGCTGTCGGCTTTCCATACGGTCTCGTGCCTGGCCCAAGGATTCGCGGCCGTGTCTGGCAGGGACCCAAAACGTTTTCGGGCGCTGTGCTGACAACATCCTCGCAGGACCAACGAGCGGATGGTGCGTCCACGAGCCTCCAGCTCGCTGTATGTGTGTGCAGAAACTTTTAACCGTGTGCGCCGTGTGTTAGAGTGTGTGTGTGGTGTGCGTGTTTGTGCGCCTGGCCGTGTGTTGGTGTGCGCGAGGTGTTGGAAAATTTATTGCAGTTTGAAATCAAAAGGAAAAACTCAAGCCGTATCAAAGGTCTCAGCTCGAATCCTGGCATAATTGAGGAGCAGCCTTAAAAAAGAGCTGGAAAGCTGCAGCTGCAAGCCGACAAGAAAATAAGGAAAACATGCCACATTCAAAGCCAATTTTTATATAATCAAGCAATAAAAAGCCACAAGAAGAGGGGGCCCAGAGGGTGTCGCCGCCGCGCAAAGCGTTTTTCGGGGATCTATGTGTGTGTGTGAGTGCAGAAAACATTAACGGCAGCCCCCGTTGTCGTGTCTGTGTGTAGTCAGGCGGCTGTGTAAGTGCGGCCCTCTCGTGCTTGAGGCCTTTTTCATAAAGAGGTCAAAACGTTACTTTCGCCAGCTGTATGTGTGTGTGTGTGTCCTGGT
This sequence comes from Drosophila tsacasi, assembly GCA_018904565.1. NCBI lineage: Eukaryota > Metazoa > Arthropoda > Insecta > Diptera > Drosophilidae > Drosophila > Drosophila tsacasi. Next base: position 10,666 of record JAEIHY010008431.1, on the reverse strand, counting down.
GTGTCCTGCCCTGGTGTGTGTGCGCAGAGTTTCCACATTCTTTCTGGCTGCCTTTGCCTTTTTTTCGGCTGGTCAACTCAAAGCCAAGTCGAGAAGAAAGTTTCTGCAGTCAGACTTTCGGCTGTCACGAGTTCGACCCCGTTCTTAAAGCGGCCCCGCCCCTTTAAAGTCGGGTGCCCCATGATATAACAATTAGCCCAGGCGGAGGCTCCACACAACTGGCACATACACCAGGCCACCAGGACAGCAGGACTCGCTCCTGTTTTTTATCAATTAAGCCCGCAATTTCGCGTTTAATGGCCTTTTAGGTGGGCATCTTCTGCAGCATACTTTTGGGTGCCAAGCTGGCTTTTTCCCTGAGTTTTAGCGGCCATTATATAAAGGCAAGGTTCGCGGGGAATTTTTAGGAAAGAAATTATTGTAGGAATACGAATTTAAGTGGGATAAAAAATACCTTTTAAAACTAGTATAAACAGTAAAAATATAAGCTTTAGAAGCTTGTTATTTGTGAATTGAATGTTCTTTAAGTAAATGTAAATAGAGCCTTAAAAATGATTCATTTTTTTTATATACATTTCTGGGTTTTTAAAATACGATATAGTTTCCAATTTATTTTTAAAATAGAGAGCAGTTTTCGGGTATTTTCAATAAGCGTAGTATAATTGTGTTTCTTATTCTATATATAAAATATTTAAAATAATCAGTTGTTCTTAGAGATGTATTTTCTGACCTTTAAAAACTTTAAAAAATAAACAAGAAAAGTGAGAAAAAGCTTCTCAAGGTTATCTAAGCCTCAGACTTTCCTTGGATTCTCTATACACAAGATTACCCAAGATGAAACTTTACAGAAAATATCAAATGTCCAACAATTTGATGGGGCAATTATGTAAAGCGTAAAAATGTTACGCAATTTGCTAAAAAAAAAAAACAACAACCAGTAGAAACAAACACATTCGCGCAGAAACCCAACAAATAGCGGGGAAAAAACATAATTAATAACAAAGCCACACGGTTGAATTCTTGGCCAAAACTCTGGCCTACGGCTAAAAATAACAGCGAAAAAAATGACAAAAAGGCACAGGATAATCAAGGGGGCTGGTGGGGATTAGCAGGAGCAGGGATGGGGGCGAGGGAGATTGGACTAGGACTAGAAGCAGCGGGAGCTACTCAAAGCATAACAATGAACATAACCGCACATTCAGCCGAAGACCGTAAAAAGCGTAAAAAAGGGGGCCGTGCTAAGAGAGGGGGAGGGGCGCGGCAGAGTCACCTACTAAACCTAAATGAAAGTAAAAATTGTAAGCGTAAGCTAAAACAAAAAACACAGGGCAGAGGAAAGCCAAAGCCAAAGCAGAAGCAAAGCCAAAAGCAAAGCAAAAGCCGTGAGAAAAGCGATAAGGCCCAGCAGATAAGCGGCATCCAGCACGCGAGCGAGCGAGAGGCAGCGGAAAATTGTGTTTGACAGAGAGGGGGAGGGAGGGAGGTATGGTGTGGTAGAAGGAGAGCCTGGAAAATGGCAAAGAGAAAGGCGAAAAGCTGGCCGAAGAGCGTGTAATAATAGGCATAATGCCGAGCAAGGAAATGTTGCCTTTTCTTTGGGAACTCTTTGGCAGTGAATCGCAATAAAAAACTTAATTTGTTAATATTTTTTAACAAAGAAATGATTATAGAATTTGATTAACAAAACAAATTATAATTATTTTAGGTTGCTTTAATAGGAGGTTCTTAGCACTTATATATTTTTTACTTAGATTTAAAGTTACTATTGCAAGTAAATTTTTTAAATAATTTTACTACTACTTAAATGTAATCTTAAAATAAATAATAGAAAACTATAGTTTTATCAAAAATTAAACAATTCATTTGAAAATGTGCAGATATTTATTCTTTAAATTTAAAAATGAACAACAAAAGAGTTCTGTATTTGTATAACTCGATGTCCTTCTTTGCCAAAATATTCTTAAATCTTAAAATTCTTGCAATATCATTTGCTTCGCTAATTATTTCATCCTTTCTATGCATTCCCACAGACACAGGCATCCTTTGAGCCATTGCAGCAGCCAACGAGTGAAGCCATCGAAAATGTAAACAAAAGCGACGCAGGCGCAGCAGTTTGTTACTCTCTCCCTCACTCTTCGAGAGCATAGCAGCCGAGCTTCCAGGCCCGCTAACCTGCTCGGCCGTCGTCGTGCTTTCCAGCCTGCTCGCAGCCTGGCCAGGCTCAGGCTCTAGCTCGGATTCGGATTCGGATTCGGGTTCGGATTCGGTTACGGTTACGGTTTCGGTTTCGGACTAGGACTAGGACTCGGGCTCAGGCTCACAACGCCAGCAGAGTGCGCAGCGTGATGTAGTCCAGCCCCGGACCCAGCTCCATACCGCGACGGCCACTCAGGGAAACCTTCCACGCGGACGCACAGGACGCAGGATTCGCAGGCGAAAAAGCCTCAGACAAATGGCCAGGAATAGCAGCAGCAGCAGCAGCAGCACTAGCAGCAGCAGCAGGAGCAGCAAAAAGCAGGCGGGGGTTAGGCCGTGAATGAGAATAAAAAGAGCCAGGAGGCGTTCCACAAAAACAAAAAATATATCACGGAAAAGCGGATAACGGGAAGCGGGGGTGTGAGTAGCAGCAGTGTGAGAAAATCGCGCCCCGTGGAAATGGAAAAGCAGCAGCTCCTGGTGACCACGCCAGCAGCAGCTTCGGCGGTAACAGCATCGCCTACATCGCTGTCCTGCTCCCGAATTCTTCGCCGCTCTCTCCGCTCCGTGTATTAATTGTTACTTATGTCTTTAACGTGTATATAACAAAGTTTGTGTGATACAACAAATGGAACGTGAACTCTAAACTAAACTCAGTCTAATCAAAAGCGTACAACGACAACAAACGGTTTTGCCAGTGGAAACGATAACACCAAACCAAACCAAGCCGAAACAAACCAAGCAACCAACCAAACAACATTATTCCAACGGGTCCAATGTTGCAGCCAACAACATGCAGCAAACAGCAGCAGCAGCAACAGCAGAGGCAGCAACTAGCAATCGCAGCAGCAGCTGCAGCAGCACCAGCAGCAGTGGGAGCGCCATTCCCAGCTAGAGATCATGGAGCCTTAGCAGCAGCCTTAGCGGCAGCAGCAACAGCAGCAGTAACCAAACGCAATAGCAGCAACTTTTGGAGCAGCAACAGCATGTTGTCCGCGGACAGCATCAGCAGCAGCGGCTGCAGCAGCAGCAGCACAACGATAGACTTCAACAGTCGCCGGCGGCGGGGGCGTCTACGGGAGGAGGAAACCTCCTTGAGCCTGGCCGATCAGCAGCAGCAGCAGCAAGCTACGATACTGGACGAGTGTGTACATATTTTCAAGCGCTTAGTATTATTAACCTTAAAAACAATATCAGCAACAACTACAACAACAGAAACAGAAACAGCAACAATAACGAAAGCAAAGACAAGAAGCAGAGCTCCAGCAGCTCTTGCAACATCTCGTGGTGCCTCTAACCGCAGCCGCTGCCACAGTAGCTGCCTCCGCCTGCCGGTCTACGGCATCCTGCTGCTGTGCGTTGCCAGCCAGGGACTGGGACTGGGAGATGCCGCCAAGCCCAAGTCGGCCAAGCAGCACTATAACAGCAATCAGAACCAGAATCAGAACCAGAACCAGAACGATGTCCTGGGCGGTGTGGGTGCTCCGGTTCAGACTTCTGTCGAGGACGAGGCCGAGCTGCTGTATCCCTTCCAGTCCGGGGAGCAGATGTTCGGCCTGGAGGAGGACCAGGAGCTGGAGCGGCAGCAGGAGCGTGACCAGGAGCTCCAGCCCGGCTCCGACGAGGATAATGCGGCCAATCAACGTGGTATCAATGGTGAGTCTCCATCTCTGATTGCAAATATTTTATCTCGCTTCCATCTCCCTCCCAACTCGTGCATGTAGAACTTTGCCTGACTAATGGCATTCGTATTTAAATGAGGAATTGGTTTTCGGGGCGCGGGCAGCGGGGACTCTCTCGTGGATTTTCCTGCACAAAAAACTTCCAGCGAAGACAAATTGAATTTGCCTTGCATATGAAGGGGGGGCGGGAGCATTGATGGGTTGAAGTCGAGATAGCGGGTAAAAGTTCAAGGCCCCAGAAACGAATATATGTTTACAATTCAGGTACAATTTCATCGTAGCGTTATATTCATTTATCACTCAGCAAAGCCCAAGCTGAAGTCGTAGAAATTCAAAGATTGCTAGCCAAGTTTGATAGGCAAATTATAAAGCTCTATCTTACTTTATGGAGGAATAATCACAGGCAAAAATTTCCCATTAAAAACAAACATCTGAGCAGGTTCGTGTTAATGAGACCTAAACTCGGGACATTATTGTCTTTGCTCGGCAAACTTAGCTTCAACTCTTCATAAAACAAATTTAGAATCCAATTAGAGTTAATTTAAGTTCGGAATTTAGAACACATTTATTTTTATTATAATTCGAAAAACTTTGACCTGATTTTATTCTTGTCATTAAGTTAATATAAACAGAACACATAAAAAATGAAGTTCAAGAAAATCCCAGCCATGATTAATACATATTCTGTAAACCACACTGCGTATGAGCAATATTCAGGGTCTTGTCAGCATCATTTCCGCCTTTTCCGCATAAATTTGGATTGTGACATTCAAAGGAAATCAAAGAAAACTAAATTAAATTTGCATTCAAAGATTAAAATTTCTTTGCATAGTATTTTACCAAGAACTCAAACGAAATAATCATAGAAGTTCAATGGAAAAGCTTACCGCATAATGCTAATAGTGAAAACTGCATAAAAACCAAGAAATCAATAGCGTTGAAAAGGTTGAACATTGAGATGTCGTCTCTTGCATCTGGAGAAGGATTATTTCCCAACCGCACACACTGCGTATGAGCGATATTTATGTGCTTGCATTGCGTATACGTAACGTGTGAAGCACTCCATGCGCCGCCGTGGCGAAACAACCACAGTAAATCCCGCAAAACTCATATGCCCAGCGTATATACGTTTACGTATACGTAATATGTGGCGAACATAAATTATCCCGGCCGCAGCATAAGCGACTGCAAAATGAACATAATGGAACAACTGTCTGCAGTTGGCCCGATGAAATATATTTCTGTATGCGCCCCGGGAGCGTGTTAATGTGTGCCCAGCACACACATATGCTGGAAGATATATACATATATATATATATATATATATATACAAGTATTTTTTACGCCACATCAGCGAAAGTCAAGTCCCCTTTGCACCTTCGCAACCTTTTTACCTTTTGGCCCTGATTCCGACTGCCTGCCTTCCCCAGAGTGTCTGCCTGCCTGCCTGTCTTTCGGCCTGTGTGTACGCGGTGCAGTCACATTTTGGCCAACAATTAAACCCGACATTGCACACGGTTTGCTTAGGCGGAAAGACCCCGGAGCCATTTCTCATTTTAATGACTCAACTGAGCCACGTTCAGGTCTGAAAAGTGGCTGTCCAAGTCCGGACAAAGGGCGAACAATTTGAGCGAGATGTAAACGTTTATATTTCAGATATAATATAAACTTTGAAGGCAGTAATTCAAAGGGATATTGATACTATAACAATGTGGCATTTGTTTATTCGAGAAGAGATTCATTGTGCCCTTTGGAAAAGCCATAATATTCTACGATATTCATTTATTTCAATGCCGAAATTATCGAGGATTTTTTTGTCCGCACCTCATATCGCATTTTTCGATATCCAATCGCTATAAAGATCACGATGGATGATGTCAACGTACAAATCTCTGAGCCGCCGTGTGGATGTTGATGATGTCAAGCCCCGATAAGTAGTACCCCGGCAAATCCTGTCCAATCCCCTTGTTTGTTTGCTTACTCCACCCACCTCCTCCTACACAAGTGTGCAAACAACAAACAAATCGGGGAGCTCGTGACACACAAAACTACTCTGGGGCGAAAACGTGTCCTGCGAACTGCAATTGCAGTTTGTATTGGTGACACAGCAACAACCACCAGCAGCGCTTGTTGTGTGTAAATCAAGCTTTAAAATTAACGCAGATTGCTGGAACAAGCGACGGGGCTACGAGCAATTAACATGAAACCAGCGCGAAAAAGTCCACAAAAAGTGGAAATAATGCAGACAGCCAGGGCACATAACTCAGGTTGCCTCTGCCCACCTCCTACATATAAATTTATATAAATATATATATGTATGTATGGTGTATGTATATATAGCGAATGTGCACTGGTCTGCTCCTGCTCCTGCTCCTGCTCCCGCTCCTGCCCGTGCTCCTCAGCGACCTTTGTTCGAAATTTTATATACGAGTATCCTCGCGCACATGCTCGTCGTATACAAACGTTTGAGTGTGTGTATTTGCCTTGCTTTTGGCTTTTCTATTTTACCATCGACCCAAATTGCGAGCGCGCTCTCCGTATAATAACAACAAAAATATACTCACACACACACACACACACAGTCTTGGCTCTTGGCTCAAAATGTGCCATAAGAGTGTGTGCGGGTGTGTATTTTTCAGAGTATGTGTGAGGCACACGCAAACGTGGCTGTTAACGACGTTTCAGGCTCTCGACGTCGGCGTTTTCCATGTGGGTGGCAGCAGGCGGCAGGCGGCGGTTGGCAGGCGCAGACCCTGAAAAAAGCCCGAAAGGAAGGAGAATATAAAGTTAAGCAAAGACCTCGACCTAAACGGCAGGCGGCCAAAAACTCGCTATTCGTTTGTCTCTGCCACACTCTGTGTGTGTATGTGTGTATGCAAACATTTTGAAAAATGATTGAGAAAAACAAAAGCAGAGACAGAAACAGACACCAAGAAAACGAAAACGAGTTGGGAAAGCCCCAAAAGAAAAGTCTAACAAATAAAAAGTGGGGGAGAAATAAAGTTACATTTGAGAAATTCGACCATAAGATACCTGGCAAGAGATGCTATAAAAAGTGCTGCATAGGGAAATTGAGAAATGGTTTCGAAATCCTTATAAGTGAAAAGTTAGTGAAAATTATAAATATTTTATTTCATACTTTTAAGCAAATTATTCATTGATTTCATGTTGATTATAATTTTTAGGGTAAAGTTAGGTAGAAAATGGAAGAAAGAGGAAATAAATATCAAATAATATTTATCTAGCTTGGACAGTACCTACGAACCAGATCGACTATAGAATGTTGCCCCTGATCAAGAACAACAACTTACTGTATATACATTATGCTCCATAAAGTGTGGAAACGCTTCCTGCACGAATACAATATATAGACTGGTGCTCGACCAGTAACGGGTATAAAAAAAATAAAACCGAGGAGACCGAGAGCACGCACAGCGCCTTAAACACAAAATTTAAATCGATAAATCAAAATGCCAACAACAGTCCCAACAACAACAAAAACAACAACAGCAAAAAAACAACAAGAATGGCAACAACATCAACAAAAGCGTCCTGGCAAGGACGTGTGAGTTGCATGCTAAAAGCCACGAGAGACGATGGAAAAAAAGCACCCAGAGAGAGGAGAGGGGGGAAAGGGAAAAACGAGTCCGTGTGGTGGGTGGCAGGAAGTCGTTTCCTTCCTGCCTCCCATTTTGCTTTCGGCACGGTGTATTTTTCTGTGCTTTATGAGGCAAGGAGGAAGCAACGGAGTCGGGGTTACACGGGGTTTCGGTCTGAAATGACAACATTTGGCCGCCTTTTTAATTATTGACATACCGCTCCGCCCCCACAGCCATGGGGCAGCGAGTGTCCTTCCATCGCTCGTGGCCACTAATTGCCCCTGTTGTCTGCCCCCGTGGCCAGGTCCAACTGCCGTTGCTGGTAGCTGTGATTTTCCAAGCTGGCTGCAACTGAGTCAGACGCTGGTCAACCTGCAGGATTGGATATTCCATCCCTGCCTGGGATGAATCATATTTAGTGTGTGGACCCCGAGTTCCGAGGGTTTCGCCGCTGGGTATCAATGACTCGTATCGCTATCCGTTATCAGCATGATTCACTCAATCCGGGGTTTTGCGGTCACTAAGGTGGAAAAACAGGTTATCGAATGCAATCCGTAAGATATTGAGTGTCAATCGCGTAAGCAGAAATCTTTCTCGAAAGCGCTCGGGCACCTACTAGACCCTCTCTTGTTTGTTTTAAATTATTCCAATTTGGTGTGGTGCCAAAGCTTGAAAAATATTTATGACTAGTTTTAACAGCTTTTCGACAAATTATATACAAATTAGCTGGAGATAGGCATCGAATCCCCACTCGAAACCATAATAGGATTATGTCTTCCACAAATCAGTATAATTAGCTTATCTTATGTTCAGAGATACTACATTTGGTTTATAAATACTCATAAATTAAGTTCGCTTATCATTTTGTAGCGAACAAAGATTAGATTTCGTTTGTTTACTTTTGGCAATTACCCAACGTAAAAGAGAGTTATGGCATTAAATGACTTATCAAAACAGTTGGGGTTGATTTTCACTCGAAATAGTATCTGGAATTCACCTGTGCATCTACCGCTTACACTCTGACTACAAAACCACATAATTTTAAGCTCTTGCATTATAATTTGTAGCTTAGAAAAACCTTGGCTGACTCATATATGGGTATGGGTTTTAATTTCTGGAATTTCTGACAGCTCTCTGGCTTGTTATTCTCAAAAGTTATTAAGCCCATTTCATATATTCGTTTACACTTTAAATGGTGCTTAAATTTCAAGTACCTACTTGCGGAAACAAGCAGCAGTAAGCTTGTTCATTCTGCAAGGGAATATGTCGTTGAAACTTTGCAACAGATTTTGGAATTTTTGAACGCTCAGTCTCAGAGAACTTTAACGAGGCCCATAAATTCGTAAATGCCGAAATTAGTGTAAGAAACATTTCCCATTAAAGCGGGCTCCTACTTCTCCTCCTCACGCTCCTGCCCGTCAGGCAATGTAATTCTAGGCAAAATTGGGTCAAGCACATATAGGCATTATAATGCTCGCACTTTGGGCCTGGGCTTGGCTTGGTCTCGGATCGCCCTGGGGATAGAGCGGCGCTTTTGATTAGCTAAAATGCGGCCCACTCATGTGTGGGTCCCTAACTGTGCCAAGTTATGGTCGCCGTAACTTTTTGGTAAGGAAGGTAGTAGGTGTGGGAAGGACAGATCCCGCTCCTGCCAAGTAACCTTCATTGACAGCTGCTCATAGCCGTGATAAACTTTCTATGGCAATCCTTAAGTGCCCCCATCCACCACCATCAGTTCGGCTTTCATCCTTCAACCCGCACTGTTTATTGGGCACAGGACTGCGCCAGGACGAGCTCGAGGCTCTTCTCTCAGCCTGCATTGATTCAACAGCCACTTGACAACCCTGCAAACACGCTAAGAAATTATGTATGGAATATGTTAGATATAATATAGCATTTTCTACTTAAAAAATATGGTACAGATAACGATAAAAATAAATTCACGCTATAAAGTTTCTTCTTTTAAAACATCTTTAAAAATCTTAAAAATAAGATCTTAAGATTGGAATTTCATTATTTTCTGTGACATCTCCATTAAAATTTCTTGTTTTCCTGCGACAGATTTAAGATAACAATATTTTTCGCAGTGTTTATCAGTTTTTTGCCGCTGGCACTGGCTTGCATGTGCATTGCACGTTTGGCTTGCTCTGATTTTGGCTGTTTGGCTGTTGGCTGTTCTGCTTTTGGCTGCTTTACTGCTGGCTCTTTGGCTGTTGTTGGGCTGGCTAATCGATTCCGGCGGCCACCTTGAAGCACTGGCCACACTCCGCGGAGCGTGCGGTTCGTGCCACAGCGCGCTGTCTCTCTGATAAATTAGCAGCTGCTTTCATGGGTCAAAGAGCGTGAAAGCATGCGGACACCGCGGACACCAGAGGAGGCCATGGGAGTGTTGTATGTGTGTATGTGTGTGGGTACCACTTCCCTAGCCACTTCCGCCTTTGGGGCGCTGCCAGCTCTCTCCCCCCATAATGAACTTCCGGCCAGGCGTGCGATTTTTCTTTGACTTTCGCTCTTCTGGTTCCTGTAATTTTCGTGCGTTTGTTCAGCCGTGATTTATGCACACTGATGACGTGGCAGAAAAGTAAAGCCAGTCCAGCAAGCCAGTCCAGCCCCAAAGGCCCCCTTTGGAAAGCCCTAGTCCCTGCCAGTCCCAAAGTCATTCCGAGCCCCGAGTTCTTATCGCGCCCTAATGAAGTTTAACCCCTTGGGAGGGCACAAGCTGAGAGAGAGAGAGAAATTCGCTTTATCTATCAAATAATACTTTTATTGCATTATCAGGCAAAAAAGTGGGGGCACATAAATATTCATGGGATGCGATGCTTATATAGTATACAACGGGTACATATATAGTTTCGGGTTGGCCTAGGCCCAGCGAGTAAGCAATTTTTTGGGACATGAATTGGAATTTTTGGCAACGAAATGGAATGGAATTTCACTTAACTCCTCCTGCTCCTGCAGGGCTCCGCACACACTTAATGGGTTAATCGATTAGGCCCCGCCGTCTCCTTGGGTGGCGCCTCTACTTGGTCACGCGATTCCAGGCGCTGGAGTGCCGCTCCGCCTCGAAGAAGTTACTCAGCGTCTGGGGCAGATTCTTGCGCTTCGCTTCGGTCCCAAAGATCTGCGGTGGCGTGTAGTAGCTACCCCGGGGCGTGGCAGCCTCCGTGTGCTGTCGTTTGACGCTCACTG
>JAEIHY010008430.1:0-28761 GCA_018904565.1 Drosophila tsacasi | reverse complement strand
TGGCTTCCGTCTTCTTGGAATCGTCCACCCAGCTGGTTGTGTCTACGCCGGGCCCTCCGCTGAATGCCAAGCACCTGGATTCGTGTCCCATTGCCGAGGACTTCCTGGTGCAGTCCGTTTGCGAGCAGCTGCACAATTGTCGCGCCTGCGCGGCGAACCTGGCCTGCCGTTGGGACTCCGAGCAAAATCGCTGCCGGAGCCACACCTTCGGCGGGGGAATGGCAGCCAATAGGACACAGGATGAGGTGGCCTGCGCCGCAGCCTGCTCCACGTTGACCAATTGCCAGAACTGCACTGAGGATGAGTGCATCTGGTGCCAGAACGAGCAGCGCTGCGTGGACCGCAACGCCTACACGGCCAGCTTTCCCTACGGACAGTGCCGCGAGTGGACCACCTTTACGGCCAAGTGCCGCTCAACTCCGGCCACCAAATCGACGGCGCTGAGCGTGGGCAGCACCACGGCTCTCTCGAGTGCCCAGTGCGGCTTCTACAATAGCTGCCAGCAGTGCCTGGACGATCCGGCGTGCGGCTGGTGCGACAACGGCTCCAATACGGGTCTGGGCCGGTGCGTAGTGGGCGGCGCCCTGGCGCCCTACGACGACACGGAGTGTGCGCTGAAGCACTGGTTCTTCACGTCCTGCCCGCGGTGCAATTGCAACGGTCACTCGTACTGCAACGACCAGCAGCACTGCGAGCAGCCGTGCAACAACCTAACGACAGGTGCGCACTGCGAGAAGTGCCGCACCGGCTACTGGGGGAACCCCATCAACGGCGGCAAGTGCCAGCGTTGCGAGTGCAACGGGCAGGGCGTCTACTGTCACCCAGACACCGGCAAGTGCTACTGCACCACGAAGGGCATTGTGGGCGACCATTGCGAGAAGTGCGACTCGCAGAACCACTACCACGGCGATCCGCTGAAGGGCTCCTGCTACTACGAACTGACCATCGACTACCAGTTCACGTTTAACCTCTCGAAGAAGGAGGACCGCCACTTCACGCAGATCAACTTCCGGAACTCGCCGGGCAAGCCGGAGATCGATGCGGACTTCACGATCACGTGCAGCGTGCCGGCCAAGATGGACATCTCGGTGAAGAGGGCCGGGTCGCCGGACATGCTCATCCTGGTGGGGGTCAACTGCTCAACATTCCGGCATCGGTTCGCCAAGACGGAGTACCAGTTCGGACACTCGCCGGATGACAACAGCTCCCTGACCACGTTCTACGTGTTCGTGCACGACTTCCAGCCCCCGATCTGGATCCAGATCGCCTTCTCCCAGTATCCCAAGCTCAATCTGCAGCAGTTCTTCATCACCTTCTCCTCCTGCTTCCTGCTGCTGCTGCTCATGGCCGCCGTCCTCTGGAAGATCAAGCAGAAGTACGACATGTTCCGGCGGCGTCAGCGGCTCTTCGTCGAAATGGAACAGATGGCGAGTCGACCGTTTTCCCAGGTGAGTTCTGCACATCAAATCTCAAGCGGAATCCCGTTCTCAACTCTCTGATTTTCTAACAGGTGCTGGTCGATATCGAAAACCGCGACAGTATTGATCTAAGTCTGACGCTGGACGGCATTGGCCACTTGTCCAAGAAACGCAAAAAGGTGGGCGAGTCAATCAATAAATTAGTACCAAAAGTTGTGGGTCAGCTCAAAGGCCTTGTGTCCATATAGAGAAAAAGAGCAACTGATAGGTTTTTGCTGGAAATCTGTTCTAGCTTTGTAAAACTATAATCTAAGGTTGGATTTTTGGGAATTTTAACATGCAGTCTAAACTATTCAATCTAAAAATTTTAAAAAGAACTGCAAAATGTGGGAGTAATTCTAGGAAGCGCACAAATTTTAATTTGTCAATTAGTTCGGTTTTAAACATAATCGAAGGAACCCTTTATTCATTTTTTATTTAATCCTCCCACATTGACTTAATTACTTGGATTTTATTTGGAGTATTATGAATCACGGCAGCTTGCTGATGGCTTGGAGAGAAAGAAATTTACACCTCTTTTGACTCTTATAAAAAATTAAATCCCAAAGTTCAAACCAAAGTTTTAGAAAATAATAGATCTAGTCTGAAAATATTTAAACTTAATATCTGCTAGTGAAGCTGGTGGATTGTAGTATTTAATATACATATTTTAAACTATTGTAGTTTCTACATTATTTTTATTTATTTGTTGTTGTTTTCTACCTAAGTAAGTTCAAATAATACTCTTTTAAGGTACTTGCTAACTTATAATGTTCATTTTCACAGGAATGCCCCAGTCCCATTGCTTTAGAGCCCTGCAGCGGCAACCGAGCCGCTGTGCTCTCGCTTCTAGTCCGGCTGCCCACGGGTGAGGATCTCATAGAAGACTCATAGAGTAACTGAATTATAAAGCATTTCCCCAATTTAGGTGGCCTTTCGCAGGCCCCGTCTGGACAGTCCGCGGGACTGGCGGTGGCCAGCGCCTTAGTCACGCTCGGCAATCCGCGTCGCCCGTCGATCGACCAGCATCCCAAGGAGCCAAAGTCGAAGCGCAAGCAGAGCCAGCACCCAGACAGTTGTACATAATAGCCAACCGTAACACTATGCTTACCTACATAAAGTAATAACGATAACGATACTGATAATAATTATGATAATATAGAAAAACTAGCAGATAGGTACACACAGACCCACACACGAGTATATAGCGTATTTGCCCCGACTTTCTTCTACTAACACAAAGGCAAGCCAGCAAGTTGATAATCCGCAGTTATTATTACTTTAATGCATTAGACTAGTAACGAAGCGAGAAAGAAGCAAACAAACAAACAAAAAACAAAAAGCAAAACAAAACAAGTACTAATAACGATTTTTAGCAAAAGGACATATTTATATACGGTTATATACAATTTGATATAGTTGATAGGTCGAGTAGCGTTGCAATAGTTATAAATGTTTAATTTATTATTTATACCGCGTACGTGAGCTAAGTTCGATGGCAAGCAAGCAGCTGTATTCAAATGATTATTGTATTTTTTTTACTTATCCACATACACATAGCTTAAGCATGTTGTTAGAATTTATTTATGCAAATTTTGAGCGCTGCGTCGGACAGTGTCGGATAATAGGAACGGAAACAAAAAGACATTTAATCGATCTTAGCGAAACGAGAGGAAAAATGAAATGGACAAAATGACAAGGTGACAGTGACAGACGAAAGCGATAGGGGAACATTTATGTACATGGAAGCTATGGTGACGAAACATGCAAATACTGTGTTCAATAATAGGAATATTTCTGTTTTCGATATTCGTGCAAATATTTACAAACGCAATATGGAGAGAGTGGACCCGTATACAGAACAAAAGTTGAACAAGCCGGTGTAAATAAGGATACGTAACCCTTCTTGCCGCTATAAGGATATAGCAGCTATAAAAATAAATACCTCTCTCGATACGAGAGAGCGCGCAGAAAACAAATCAAACATTTAAGCAAAAATTAAAACTCAATCACAAACTAATCTTAAGGTTTCCTCTTGGCAACGTTTGACTACTAAAACCACAACTTACGCAGTTAATTAACTCGATTCAAATCAAACTAGGACAACAACACCAATTAACTAGACGCACTCACTCTCTATCTCCGTAAGAACAACAACAACCTTTAGAATCAAAAGATACTCGTCTCAACTTGAACTAACACTTAGAGAGCCTCTCAACAAAGTACACAGTCTCCAGTCGCTTCGCGCCAGCAGGACAACAGACAACAGTTGTAAATCTATATATTTTTGTTCCAACAAAAGTCCATTTGTGAAATTTAATTTCAATTGTAAAATGCGTTTAGATATACACGTAAGATATATACAAAATATATATATATGAATGAGGATACTTGCCCGAAAAAACATTAATAAACAACCGAAGACTTGTTTATTCGCCCAAAAAAAAACAAAAACAAACTCAAAGACCCCTGACAGCCAGCCAGAGCAGCAACAGCGAGATATACATAGATAAAGAATCATATATTAGTTTTATTAACCAATAAAAAGACACTCCAAATGTAAGCGAGCTCTCCTTCATTTACTCCCGTCTCCATTTCATCCATCAACTCAGAGTCGCAGCTGCCGGGCGGACGCAGAACTTTCACTTTCGGTAGCCGGCGGAGTACATTCGGGGGCGTGGCGCGGCCCGACTGCATGGCCTGATAAACCAGGTAAATGTGAGACGCCGATTCAGGTCGAGGTTCGATAGGAGTAATTGCGGGCTCTGTAGAAAGATCTCTTTCACGTATGCGGATGTTGTGATTGTGGATTGGGGATGGCCCTTTCCTGTGCCTTCTTTCTTTCTTTCAGCCAGTTTTCGTTTTTTCGTCTCCCCTCTTACGTTTACTTACGATTTCTTGAACATCTTGGGCAATTTTCGTGGCTTTTGTGTCACGATATTTCCAAGCACCGCATTTAATTTAATGATGACGATTTTATTAATGAAATTAAAGAAGAAAGCCGACGACGAGCGCTGGCAAAAGCGTGCGAAATCCGAATTGAAGCGGAAGTGCCCGACACCAGAGATCTCTGTCAAAACATCCATCAGACGAAATCAACGCCCTTGGTGCCTGACTGACTGCATTGACGTACACATTTAAGGTATTCAAACATTAACGTATACGGTTGTCTGTTTAAATATTTTTGTGCATGCCTGAGCTGAGTCAGCCGATGTGCGGGTAAGTTGAGTCGGTTTTACCCGGCCGTTAAGCTAATTCTGGCCCACGAAGGCCAGCACGCACTAGGCGGCTAAGTGAACTATTGCGTCCCATAACGAATGATTATCAGCATTAACCGATCGTTATGAATCAACGGTGGAATGCCCCGAGCTCGGCGAGAATCCAGCGACAATGCTGCCAGTGGAATTGGAGCATGAATAAGTGTCCACATATGGGTCGCCAACGAAAACCCTCCCTGCTACGCAGAATATTTAAAAACTGTCAGTGAAAGGCATAATATAGCGTTTTTTAATAAAACAGATGTAAATTACCATACATTAAATTGCCTATTTATTATATATACATACATATGTACGTATTAATTATATATTTGATATTACAATCTTTATTATTATTATTTTAGCTAGACGCTTTCAATGCAGTACAGGAGTCATTTTTAACCTTATAAATCATATATATTCTTTACTATCATATCATTATTTTATTCTCTTTTACACCCGAGTCGATCAGGTGACGTAAGCATAACACATATATAGAACAAATATTTTTTAAATTATATACACATTAAAAACCAACTCAAAAGATCTTTTAGAATAGATTGGCATTTTTGGCCTAGTAATGATCGATTTCTTTGGCTTCCCAAAGTAACCTTCCATTCTTGTTATTTAATTATCAATCCGTTCATATACTCACAATGAATATTTATCTGCCTTATTGTAGATAAGTAACGGATGATTTAAAAATATACGACCCTGTTCCCAATTCTAAGTTTAAAACTTCCGATCGTTTAAAGTTGAGTTTATCTCAGGTCAATTTCCTCAACAACAGAGACCTAAATTAAATCATTGGGAACAATTATGGCTTTGATAAAAAAATTTGTATACTTTGAACGGAAGTTGAAATAGGAGAGAAAGTTTTAATGAAATATTTGTAGATTCTTGATTTTCACAAAATTTACCAAATATAATTGTTTATATTTGTTAAAGTTGGCCTTTTTTTCATCTAGCTAATTAAAAATATATTAGCTTTTATGCTATTTGTATGATGCTAAAGAATAATAAACATAAAATGTTAGCCGGATGTATAGAGGTAATGAAATTAGAATACGTATATAAAACATATTTCATATACTTATTAATATTAATACCCTTGTGGGGTATTATATATGTATATTAGTCAGAACCTTGGAAAGTAGTGAAACAGCCATTTCCGACCCTACAAACCATATATATTCTTGATCAGCATCAACACCCGAGTTGATTTGACAAACAAAAATTGTACTCAAGTCAAAATTGTCAAAAATTGGTAAACATTTTAATTAAAACACATTTGCGGAATGGTAAAGCTAATAAAAAGTGGAACAGAAATGCCTTCAGACACAAAATTATTGCATTTTTGACAAAGAATGTAAAATAAACTCTAGATTTCAAAATTTAGCTTGTTTTCTTATTTTAATATTACGTAAATAACCATTTTAAAAGCAAAAAAACGTTTCTTTTTCGGAATACTTGATTTTTAGGCTGATTATGAAAGGTAAAACTTTCTAAGAGTGGTTTATGTCCTTAATTGTGTTGCAAATAAAATACGACAAATTGTTGCAATAAACATATTAAATTAATTTATACAGAAGTCTTTATTATAACACATTATCAAGTCTAGTTTAAAGTGTACATATATATAATATATTCATCCGTATTAAATTAGCAAATAAAAATACGTTTTAAGATTAAATTGAATTTAAATACAAACATTTTTCATGCCAAACATTTACCATACTTATTTTAATTTAAATATAATTAATTAACAATTATTTTCAATTTTAATTGTATTGGAAACAACGGTTTAAAACCTAAAGTTTAGGTCTTCCCAGAATAACCAATTTGAAAACGTTTTTTGGCCTTGCTGCTTCGTCTAGCCCCCCTTCAAATGCGTCATGGGTATTTGAAATGAGTTAGTTGGAGCCCGACTTGTTTTGGTTTTTGGATTTTTCGGTCGCACCGCGACATGTTCGATCGAACCTGAGCCCCCATCGGTGGAGCTACTAGGCCACGGTGGAGTCTTGCAAAAGCTCAAATGCGCACCGCCCGCCGTTGAGGTTGCACGCGAATTTGAATTGAAGCCGCGAAACGCGAAACAGTGAAGTTTTCTGCACCGCGAGAGAGTTTTGCGAAGTGATCGGAGTGAAAACCCAAATTGGCACTACGTTTCTGCTAAAATATTTATGCACATTTGTGTGTGTTGTGGTGTGCTGCCCAGTGAAATTCAGTGAAAATTGCAAATTTCATAGCGCCGGCCAGCTGTGTGCACCTGGATTAAAGCACACCGCTGGAAATCGAAACCGAAACCGATAGCAATCAAAATAGTTTCACTTTTTATTGGATTAGCCGCAACTCATCTCAATTAAACAGGTTTGTTGAGCAACATGAGTGGGGAATGGGTGCGGAGACCGCTGCTAATTGAAATCGAAAACCGAACTTTAAGTGTCGCTCGTAAAAGGTGTCAAAGGTGCGCGCACTCAATTCTTATTCGAGTGAGCAAATTAAGCTGCAATTCGATCGTTCCAATGGGTCTTACATCAATTCGATCATTCCAATGAGTCTTACATTTTATACCCACTCAGAGAAAAAAGGGTTTAACTATAAATAAAGGATTTGACAGCTTGCAAGACTCAACTCAACAACCCGTTTCCATTAATTTCTTATATTTCTTAAAGTAAAAATCAATCTTAAATCGAAGTTTCCAATATTTTTGTATCTAAGAATTGATTTAAAACATTTTTTATCGATTTAAAATCGATTTTTACTAAAAGTTTTCCTGTTCCATCTCGATATACATATATACAAAATGTTCTGTGAAATCTTTGGATATTCTTATGTAATAAGCCAAGCCCTGGGTTACATTCAAAACTTGGTTGACAAAAAATATTTTATAGATAAATGAACACCGATCTTTGTAGCATCCAACCCAAAACGATTTTAGCTTAGTTAGGTGCAAACGTTAATTGAACGCTCAAGGTGAACTATTGGCATTTACGATCGCTGCGCGATTCTCCAAACTGGAATAACCGAGTAAACAAATACGCGTTCTGGGCAAATGTTGTTTAAGCTCATTACGAAATTATGTCAGAGCGAGGCACCGAGCTCGGCCTGGCCCCAGTCGGAGCCACTCAAGAGTTCGACACGCGCAATTTAAACGGCTCTAAAAAACGAGTGAGCCAAAGAAGAAACGACATTAACTGCTGCGCCAGTCCAAGCACAACCGTTAGGCGTAAGCCGAAAAACCATTTCGCAAGTGTGGTCTAACTGAAGCTAACTGTAGCTGCAGCAGCAGAAAAAGAAGTTGGCAATAAGCCAGCTGCCAAGGGAAAATGCCAAAAATAACCGAATGACTGTGGTGTGATGTACTCCAAAGTGGAACATGCGGAGTGCTGGGTTCCCAGGGGTTGAGCGCACCGTTGATCCAATTACAGATAGTTCCTGGAGAGGTGCTCACACTTGCCAAACTCTGACTTGGCTGGGAGAAAATGCGTAAAAAGTTGGTCATAAAAGTGACAAGGGAAAAGGGTGCAATGGCAGATTTCAAGAAAAAAGAGCTAAAGTTAAGGCACTTCAAAACTTAATAATTAACTTATTGCTACTTCAGGCAGTTATTGTATTATTACAGAAAAAGCTTAACATCTAGTCGCATAATAGGTTGATTTCAATACCCTTACAATAACTTCGAAATCTATAGATTTCCTAGGGGAATGGGTTAACGGTTGAGCACTCACTCACATGATCGGATTACAGGCATTCCTTACCAAAGCTGCCATGAAATCCCTTCAGTTATGCAGAGCCCTCGACTGACACATGTGGCCTCATTTCACCAATCATTTAACTTTACACTCTACTAACTGTCGGCCAAACCAAGCATGTCAGGCAGGGTCAAGATGCCTCAGAGTCAGCCTCAGCCTCAGCCCAAGTCTTAGCCTTAGTCTCAAAGTCAGCCTTAGTGTTAGTCTTAGCCTTAGTCAGAGACTCAGTCTCAGTACCCACAACCCATTAGCCACACTTGACTCCTCGTGGCCCCCAGTCAATGACAAACTATAAAGCCGAGTGCTGAGCCAAATGTTGAGGTTTTTCCAGCGTTTTGCAGCTTTGCATGCGCGAGGTGAAATCTTTGGCAGGCGCGCCCAAGTTTGGCCCAAGTTCAAGTAACCAGGCTTTCGTTTCGTATTGGCTGCAGTGAAAATGCTGCTCCGTGCAGGCTGGCCTCGTTTTTCCAGAACCATGCAACAGCCAAAAAAAAAAAAGGCATACACTCACTGCCTTCGTTGTTGTTTAATTTATTTTTGGGTTTTGCCGCCGTAGTTCCGTGTTGAAATTTCTTTGTGGATCGACCAGGTGTTGGCGAGTTTTCATGTTTGGCCATTTTCAAATGCGGCCAATGAATCAACACTGACAGCAATAGCCTGAGTTTTCACCGAAAACCGCGAAAAAGCCAAAACATATGAGTATTTTAAAGAAAAATAATCAAAAGACTTAGGCCACAAACTAAATATTTTTAACAACCGGGGAGGGTGGGATCGGTTCATTATATAATTGGCTAGCCATAATGAGGGAAAATCCTGAGTGTCATTAAAGTGGTCAGGGAGTTGCCCCGAGATACCGCCTCTGCCCGAGCTGAGCCATTTTCAATGGACCGGAAAACGCAAAAGCTCACACACGCACAGGCGTTGCTGAAGTGAATTTTAGGAGAAGACAAAAAATAAATAAAAGTAAATGATGTATAAAGTTGACTGGTTGCTGTTGTCTGCCATATTGTTGCTGCTTTTTCCGTTGCCAAAGTGAAAGCGCAGCGGCGTCAACGTCAGAGCGCGGAGGCCTGCCTGCGAGCAGATTAATCACCCGCCCGTAAAGCGAAGACAGTTGGACTCCAGAGACAATCCATGATGGGTTCGTGACCCCCTCCGAACCTGTGTGCGTCTATCCAATTCGACGATGCTCTCCATTTTCACATGTTGCGCAATCGCCACCGAATAAACGCTTTGAATTCTTTGCCGCGCCCCAAAGCAGATGCAAATGTATGTATGCCGGAGCTGGCACTAAGCGCGGTGATAGTGAAAGTGTCTAGCTGGAACGGGCTGGAAATCCAGCTAAAATTTGAATCTCACGGGCCGCGACGCGTGTGACGTCAAAGCCAAGCGAGGCAACTGCATTACTCACGCACCACTCTTTCACTCTTGTCTTTTATCGTTTCTTGTTTGCAGAAAACAGGAAACTTTTTTTTGGCAACTCTTGGATGCCCGAACATGGCGCACTATGATCAACGTTGGCTGAAGCTCTTCTCCGGCTGCCTCTTCCTCTTGCTGCTGGCTCTGCAGGTTTCGGATGCCAAGCGATCAAATGGTGAGTACACTGTACAAAAAATATGAAAGATACAGCGCCAATTTCGGTATGAAGTCAATAATTTAAATCGAGTTTAGATGTATTTTATTAACGGTTTTAAGTAATACTATTAAGTATTAACATTTACTATTTGCTTAAGGTAGTTTTCCTAGGTTACTAACTTTAAATGTACATATTCACTTTGGTAATTGTTATTATTCTATACATATATCTAAAAAACATATTCTAAGAACTTAAATTAATTCGAAAATATTTACTATTTCTTCCCAATAGAAAGAGATTACCCAACTTCTGGTAATGTTTATCTTTCTGTGTACTGGAAAGTTAACAGGGTTGAGAGGCAACTTTCAAGTCAATGACTTCTTGAGCCAGAACTGTTTTCTGCTCCTTTTCTTATATTATTATTCTTTTTCCTTTTTGTTTGTTGCCGAAAGCAGTCATTGAACCCGCCACGGTCGCAAATGTGGACCATTTGGTGGCTCATTAAGTGCCAGCTGCAACTGCATAATTAACGTGACGTGCGGAAATTCGTGTAGAACGCGGTCTGCCTGTGTGTCTGGGTGGTGCGAAAAATATGGCACGCCATCATTAAAAAGCGCTTAGCTGAAAAATACGCCAGAAACCGTTAAGAGCTCGGCTAGAGCAAAAGGGAAACAGAGTCGGCTATAAGCCAGTTTCCAGCTGCAGGCGGACACTGTGTCAGTCGGTCAGACGAGGTCCCAGACCCAGACCCACTGCCCGCACTAGTACCAGTCCCAGTCCCAGTCCAAAGTCCCACAGCCACTTCACAATGGGCCATCTGAGGGGGGGAGGAGGGGGACAATTCTCTAGGTACGTACCAGTTTGCGGCTTTGATTTCGATTTCGTTACGGTTCTGTTTCTTATTCGCTTTATTTTTTTGCTTCTGCTTCGAGCGGAAGCCAAACGAAAGACTTAAGCGACAAACTTGATTGTGCCGAAGAGGCGAGAATAAAAGTCGCTCCCAACTGACGCCAACTTTGCTGTTGTTATTTTTCTTCTTGATTATATTCATCATTGGCCAGCTTTAATTGCCAGCTGCCCGACGGCTTTTGCTTTGTTGTTGTTTTAGTTGTTTTCTTTTCATTCATGACAGAAACCGAAAGCCATTTTCATTTTGTGGATGTGTGTTTGCTCTTACGGCCGGCAGCAGCAAATACCACAAATTGATGGCCAACTCAAGCCCGGGGCGCTGCCAAAAAAACTTTCATTCAATTTCTAGCGAAAACTCCAGAAAAAGGCAGTGAAAAGTAAATAAAAATAAACACAAATTTTGGATGAGCCAAGGCGGATGTGCGGTGAAAAAGAAATCTCTGCTGATAAGTTCAGCGATTACTCGGCGGTTGCCAAGTCGAAAACGTACACATAAGACCCATGTTTACAATGAATTAAATATTAAATGAGAGTTAATCTTAACTTTTTTTTTTTTTACTATATATGTATCGAAATTTTAGAAGCTTATTTTCACACTAGAAAATTAGAAAATAGCAGAATATTAAATGAGATAGTAATATAACCAAGGAAAGAAGATGTTTAAAGCCAAATTTTTTACATGCACAAAATAATATTTAAAACTGATTTACGGATACAAAAATAGTTTTTTAACTATTTAAAATATGTTCTTATAAATTTCAAGACACTAAACTATGGAAAGTACAAAAACCTAACAATTTCTTTCTAAGAGGTTTCCAATACTTTGATTTTTATCCACAAACCTGGTTATTTTTCAGTGCACACCTAACATACATATATGCCTTGAGTGCCCCTTTGGTGCCTTTGACAGTTGCATAATGTTTACGAGTATGTTGCATTTAATGTGTATCGAAAGTGCACGGGAAGTGACCAGCAACGAGCATTGCGATTGACGCAACTAAAAGCTCAGCTCAGCCCAGCTGTCGCAACCCCGAAGGCAGCGTTGCGTGCTGGACAAGCGAGGGAAGTGGGGGATGATAATCACTCGCTTTAATTGCGTAAGCCGTTCGCCGAGACAATGGCACGGCTCTTCCCAATGCAGAATGCTCAGAGCATCAACAGCCCAAGTCCGTCCGTGGCCAGTTGAAGCGAATTGCTTATACGCCCCGTGGACAAGCGAATCCCTCTCTGGCATACAAAGCGCTGAATTCAAAAACGCTCAATTGGCCCTGGGACGCCGCTTTGAGCAAATGAAACTTCAACAGCTGCAAATGGCTGGCACAATAACAACAATTTCAGCAATGCCGCCGTCGGCCATTCCATTTTGTATTTTTAATTTCAATTTTGCAGTTTTCATAGACGGTGACTTTTTATTTCTTTTTCTTGTAGCGGAACGCACGCGTCACGTCCTAAAAAAAATAAAAGTGAAATTGTAGTAGCTGGGATTCGGCAGTTGAATAACACGAAAGTATGTCAAGCCCTCTCCCTCGACAAAATAAATAAGAAAATGAAATTACTTTGATATTCTCGTAGATTTCTTCAGCTAATAATTGTGAATAAAAATTGGTCAGTAACTTATTAATGTGTATTAAAGGTGTGTTTAATATAAAATTAAAGGCATTTAATTTTTTTTAATTTAATGAATAAAATTATTTCTAAACAAGAACGGAAGATAACTTTGGCACACCGGCACCCTTGCTGCATACAATTGGATAATTATAATTTAATCCATTTTGATCAAATAAAAAGGAAAATATAAAATGTCTATATCTATGCATATCTATATTTCTGTATCTGTGTTGATAAACATTTTATAAGTCACATTTTGGGCAAATTAAAGCTTAAAAATATGATAATTAAGCTAAACATACGTTAGTTTGAATTCTGATAATTGTTCTGAGTTAGTTTTTATAAGGCAAACAAAACTGCATACTGAATTTCATTATATTTTAAAAATAATTAAAAAAATTTTTTTTTATAGTTTTAACAATTAAACCCCTCAAAAATTTCGAAACTAATTTTAAATTTTTGTATTCAACCAAACATGGCTAGATCGATTCAGCTTTCAATGCTGTTCAAAAATATATATGATTTTTAGAGTCGGAAATGACTTCTTCACATTGTTCTGTGCTTCTGACTGATATTATAATACCCTGAAAAAGGTTTTAAAATTTAAATATTTACTCATCATTTTATAGGAACATTTTTGGGCAACTTAAAACATAATAATATATTAACTAAGCTAAAAATACTTTAATTTGAATTCGGAAAACTGTTCTGAGTTAGTTTTATAAGGCATTTTATTTTAAAATTAAAACAATTAAACTCCTTAACAATTTCGAACAAAAATTAAATTTTTTTTTATTCAACCAGACATGGCTAGATAGACTCTACTGCAAGGGTATAAAAATCAAGTTAATCCTGTTCAATGAAGTATGTTATTTGAATATAATTAACTTAAAACCAATTAACCTTATTAATTTTCCTTTATAAATATGTTAGTTTTAAAGTAACCCGAAATTACATAAACATAACTGGCGGAGGATAATGAATCATGCTATTGCAATACCTGACCTCTGACTGAACGTTATTATAGTTTAATTAAGTGATTACTTAATGTTGTTTAATAAATGCCTTTTTTAAATTAATTACCCATGATTATTTAATTACTTACAGCCAATCTCACGGCCTGCCAGCATCTGAGAAAGGCAGAGACGAGACGCGCCAAGGCCCTGCAAACCGGACCCGAAGGACCTTCAGTGCGAGTGCCACGCTGCCAGAAGAATGGCGACTTCGACACCGTCCAGTGCCAGGATGAGCGAGGTGGCCGTGATTGCTGGTGTGTCGATGAGTACGGAGTGGAGCTGCCCGGCAGTCGCAATGAGACGCGAGCGGGAGTGATTTGCTCCGAGCCCGAGCACTGCACAGCCTCCGCCTGCCGCATGTTCTGCCCCTCGGGATTCGCTCGGGATGCTGAGACAGGCTGCTCCGTCTGCCGCTGCCGTGATCCCTGCGATGGATTGGAGTGTCCTCGCGGTCAGACCTGCCAGCTGCAGGAGGTGCAATGCAAGTCGGAGCCTTGTCCGCCGCTGGCCACCTGCAAGAAGGCCCGATCCCTGGCCAATCTCTGTCCCGCCGGATTGCCCCTGGCCATCGATGACACGGTAAGACCCTTCTTGTGTGGCCTGGAGTCCGGCAAGCCACAGTGTCCACCCCTGTATCAGTGCCTGGTGGAGTCCGGCAACGACTACGGCGTCTGCTGCCCCAGTGCCCTCACCTTCCAGAAGCCGGGAATTTGCCCGGCTCCGGAACAGAGCCAGTACACGGAGCGCACGGGCTACATGTGCGGATCGCCCTGCTCCCACGACCTGGAGTGCCGCAACCTGGAGAAGTGCTGCTTCACCAAGGGCTGCCAGTTCAACTGCCAGCAGCCGGGCAATATCACGGGCTGCCACCAGGCCAAGGCCCTGGCCGACATCCTGGCGATCAACGAACGCGAGGGACGCGGCTATGTGCCCGAGTGCAACGGACCCGGTGGCCAGTTCTCCCCCAAGCAGTGCTCCCGCAACGGACTGGTCTGCTGGTGCGTGGATCCCCGCACCGGGCACAAGATCAAGGAGACCATGGGTGCCGCCAACAATGTGAACTGCGAGGGATGGGAGAACATGATCAGCCGCTCGTATGCCAGGAGCTTCCAGATGGAGCAGTGCGACACCAACATCTGTGCCGCCGTCTGCGAGTATGGTTTTAAGGTATGTCTCTTTCATGGATCTTGCTATTCCAACTTTAAAATCAATTTTGTTTCCGTAATTGCAGAATGACCACAATGGCTGTCCCACCTGCGAGTGCTCCGAGCCCTGCGAGGGCTTCAAGTGTGCCATTGGCTCCCACTGTGAGGTGGCCACGGATCCTCTGTGCGAGTCTGGATCCTCGCTATGCGCCTCCTGGCCCGTGTGCAAGCCCGACCTGGTCTACTCCAATCCCTGCGATGTGGGAACCCCGCTCTCCGACACGGCAACTGGTGAGGTGATGTACTGTTTTGAGGAGCGCCAGGGACGCAGCTTCCAGCCCACAGCCTTTTTCGAACCGGAAACGGATACGCAGTCCAAGCAGGGACGTTCCATGAGCAACCGCATCATGTGCCCGGAGCAGTACAAGTGCACGAAGCTCCACAGGGAGACGGAGAGTGTGTGCTGTCCAGTGCCCGATCAGAGCATCCCTGCCGAAGGGGCAACGGGAGCGCATCAGCAAACCAGTAAGTACCAAATGTCCTCAAGTATATTAAACATATAAAACCCTGATCCTGTCACAGTGTGCGAATACCTGAGGGACTTTTCGGAGCGCATGGAGGGCACCGAGGAGGGCATGCAGCTGGCAGTTCCCTCGCCCCGCTGCACCAGCGATGGCGACTACGAGGGCCGCCAGTGCCAGCTGAAGAAGATTCGGGTTAGCCGCGCCGAGCAGCGCAAGATCCTCGAGGAGAACACCATCCGTCGCATGAGGATGCTGCTGGCTAGCGCTGCTCCCAGTGCTCCAAAGCGTAGTCGTCGCGATACGGAACGCCTGAAGCTGTACCGAGTGGAGGACAGTGCGCTCAAGGTCCAGGTGGCAGCCCCTGTGATGGGTCGCAGTGCCAAGGTGATTGACATGGGCGCCGATCGCCAGCAAGGATTGGGCCAGCTTTTCGAAACGGAGTTCAAGAAGGTGGCCTCGGCATCCAAGCGGCTGCCGGAGAACGAGGATGAGCTAGTCGAAATGGAAGTGGAGCAATGCTGGTGTGTGGACAGCTTTGGCACCGAGATCCCCCAAACTCGCGGCTTCAATGTCAGCGAGGAGACCTGCCGGAGCGTGCGCGACGACCTGGACTGTCTGGACCTCACCTGTCGCATGGGCTGCGAGTATGGCTTTGCCCTGGATCCTGATACCCGTTGCCCGGCCTGTCAGTGCCGTGATCCCTGCGAGGGCGTGACCTGCGGCTCCGGCAAGGAGTGCCGAGTAGTGGACGTGAGCTGCGAGGGCGAGTACTGCCCCCCGGTGCCGGCATGTCTTCCCAGGAAACCGGGACAGTGTCCGTATCTGGTGCCCCCTGGTCCGGACAATCTCGACGCAAATACCTGCGCCTATGAGTGCCGCACCGATGCCCATTGCGAGGGAGCCCGCCGCTGTTGCTCCAACGGCTGTGGCACCCAGTGCGTGGATCCCCAGCTGAAGACAGCCTGCCAGCACCTGCAGGCCATCCAACTGCACCAGAGCTCCGAGCTGGGAATCCCCGCCCGCCAGATGGCCGTGGCGCAGTGTGACGCACAAAGCGGCAAGTGGGAGCAGGTCCAGTGTTCCCCCGATGGCCACTGCTGGTGCGTGGATGACCAAGGTATGACACTGCCTGGCACCAAAGTCAAATCTCCGGCAGCGCCCAAGTGCCAGGAGAACTCCAGCTTCGCCTGTCCCCGGACCAACTGCAGCCTCCAGTGCGAGAGTGGCCACCAAATGGACGACAATGGCTGCCCCACCTGCCAGTGCAGGGACTACTGCAACGAAGTCAGCTGCTCCCCGCACGAGGAGTGCCAACTGATCTCCGTGGAGTGCGTGGACAGTCCCTGCCCCAAGATGCCCATCTGTGTGCCGCGCCGGGCATCCGTCTGTCCCGAGGGCAATCCCCTTCAGCAGGGCGACCTCGACATGAGCTGTGGACCCCACAACGAGCACGAGGCCTGTCCCACCACCCACTCCTGCCAGCTGAATCCGGTGACCAACCGCGGAGTCTGTTGCTCCAAGACCCGCGACGTTTGCTTCGAGTCCATGGACAGTGGCTGCCAGGCCACCGCCAAGTCGGAGAGGAACAGCACTCGCTTCCGGTTCAGCCCGAGGGCCAACAAGTGCCTGGCCGTGGTCATCGATGCCGAAGCGCCAGCGTGCCAGACCAAGAACCTCTTCCACAACGACCTGGCCTGCAACTCCGTGTGTCCAGGTGAGACGGCAATTCCTTGGTGGTGATTCTGGCTTACTTATAGCATATTTCTCGTTCCTAGTGCTCACCCAGTGCGAACGCCTGAAGCTGAAGAACAGCCTGGCCGCCCAGCGCACCGGACACTCCTCGGTGTGGTTCCAGCCTCGCTGTGATCCCGTCACCGGCCACTGGAGCCCCGTGCAATGCCTTGGCAAGCAGCCTCAGCCATCAGACAAGAGGCCACCTCACACGGAGATTGTGAGTCGGGCCTTCGCCTCCGATCCAACTTCAGCTTCCGCTGGCGAAGAAGCTCCCGGCGTGTGCTGGTGTGCGGACAAGAAGGGCGCTCCGCTTAAGGGAACTCTCACCCGGGAGAGCGAACCCATCTGCAACAGTCGGCAAGCTCGCAACCGCAAGAACCTCGACGTCGGAGATCCGCTGATGGAGCAGTTGATTGCCCAGCTTACCCAACTGAATGACGTGACCAGCGAGGATCTGGATTTCGAGGAACTGGAGGCCAGGATCCTACCGGCCACCGCCAGTGCCGCCGAGTCCAGTGTCACCGAGAGGGTGCTCGAGCTGGCCAACTCCCTGCTGGACTCCCAGCTGTCCGTGGAGCAGGCCACTCTGAAGCCCATGGAAATGAAGACCACGCGATGCCGGGCTCTATCGGAGACAGCTCCGTTCCCCGTGAGCTGCGATGAGGCGGGTGCCTTCCGTCCGCTGCAGTGCAACGGCCGAAGCTGCTGGTGCGTGGATGCCGCTGGCAATCAACTGCAGGCCACCCATATCTTCGGGGCCGGGGACCGACGCTGCAGCCACGTACCCATCGAGGCCGTGGCCATTGAGCTGCACCTGACCAACAGTAGCGGGCGGAGTGTACGCAATGCCTACGACACCATCCGGCGGGAGCTGCAGCAGCTGCTGGGCGGCGAGTCCGTGGAGAATCTCCGCGTCCAGGAGAACTTTGATGGCTCAGCAATTGTCCGCTTCGAACTGCACAATGAGGCCAAGGTGGATCTAGCCTTCGCCATTGAAACGGCCATTGCGGCGGGCGACTTCCGGTTGGCAGGAGGCCACTTCCGTCCAGACTTGACCCGCTCCCACTTTGTGCACCGCAGCGCCGTGGTGCCAGTGGCCCAGGCGGCCACCGCTCAGGACGAGTCCATCCAACTGGTGCTCTTCATCATGGCCACCAGCTCGGCCTTCCTGGTCAGCGTGTTCGTCGTGTACGTGATGCTGAAGAGGGGGCGTGGCCACAAGGCCGTACACTCCTATGTCAAAGGCAGCGGTGGCGCCGGCTTAAGTGGCGACAAGGCCGTAGACTACTCGGCGCCCATCTTTGTGCTGGCCGCCAGTGACATGGACGCCCATCTGGGGGTCAAGGCGTAGGAGGGGTTGTTGAGTTATCTAAATCAATTTGTAAATAAACAGAGCAAATTTAAGATCTACTTTTAGGGGGGAGGAGTTCCAGGTCAGCGGTCTCGATCCTGCCCCAACCAAGCCAAAAGGGAGTGCGGCTGGAGAGGCCTCCGCTGTCGAATACTTATCGCATATGTTCTAGCTACTAAGACGATTAATTTATGAATAAAGCTTTAAAGTCGAAAGAATATTTGCTCTTTTTGGGATTTTATAATTCAAAAGCTGGTATTGGTTCGAAGCTAGCTTTAAATTTAACTTAAAGATATCTCTTGTTCGCTACTACATGGAAATTATATGCTAATTTTTGCTTGCACATTGCTGGTAAGGCGTATTAGAGGGAGCTAGACAACAAAAGGGTTTACAGAAAAGATTTTTCTGAAAGAAAGCGGTCTGAAAAGAGCGGATATTACTCTCGCATTCAGGGAGAGCAAGGATTTATATAGATATACATTAAGCGCTTCTTTCGATTTCTTTTTTAATCGAAACCGGAAACGCGATGTTTAAGTGATTAAATTCAAAGCAAATTTAATATATATAAGTGCATCGTTTTTTAAAGCCTCCCAATAAGAACATCTGCTCTTTGTCAGCAAACAGTTTTTTGATTTTAATATTTAATAATACATGACATATTTGTCCGCCTGTATGTATGTTTTGCAGCTTTGTCTCATAATGACGCCTCCATCGCCGACCACTACAAGCAGCTCCATGAGCGCACATCTCTGCCGCGGCACATAAACGTTTAACATCAATAAATTTTGGCTTCATTTCATGCAACTCGAACTCAGTTTTGTATTTTTTTCTTTTGTGTATTTTGTGTAGAACCTGGATCCTGGACCGATCGATCGCTGGACATTGGTATAACTATATATTGTTCATATGTATCTTGTATATGTGTACGTATGAGTGTGTATATCGTATGCTACGTGCTAAACACAGGCGCGCCGGTCCAGAAAAGGAAAGCCGAGCCGTCGCCTCTCATTGTGTTTTAATATCTAAAAAAATTGTAAGTGGCTTAAAATATGTTTTGGAGCAAAATGCAATACTCATATGGATACAATTGGAAATATTTGTAGACTTTTGATTTGGAAAATGCATTGCTTATACGGTATATGTAGTGGTTGTTCGTTAGACTTAAAACTTAGGGTTTAGCTGAACGCGATTAGAGAATGTGTGTATATAGTAGTTGTAAAGATCGTTGATCGTAGAGAAGACTTGGTTCCGTCTGTTGAGCAAATGGGATTAGTTCACAATCAGCTTAGGCTAGATTCACATGCAATTCAAACGTTAATATCGTAAAACTCGAGTGCAGAGTGTTCAATATCATGGCTAACTCTCTCCAAGGTGAGTGTGTAATGAGTCATGACCGGATGAGTGAGTGCATCATCATCCAATGGTAGTTTCTCTTTCTTTCTTTCTTTCTTTCTGCGTCAGCGTCAGCGTCTGCCTCTGCTTTCGCCCCTAATATTTGGTTACTTGGTTAGTCGGTAGTCATAAATTAATAATCCATTTCAGGGGTGTTTGTATAAATCTTATAAAAAGAACAAAATGCTTAGCCGCCGGCTGAACGGCTGAAAAAATGGCCGCAAGATGTACGTAGGTATAACAAAAATGAATTGGGAGCTGCGGCCAGGGATGGACTGATAGGATTGTTTCTGGTTGGACTCTTATTTCGGATTCATTCCGACTCCTCCTCTACTTTCCAGCCCCGCCTGCCGAGCCGTTGTTGTTGCTCCGGCTGCTGCTGTTGTTGTTGTTGTTGTTTGCACTGCGGAACGGTATCGAGGCGCGCTGATCCTCCATGCGACCGCTCTGCACCTTCATGATCAGCGAGAAGAAGTCCTCGTCGGGCACTGTGGCGCCACGTCCCGTCTGTCCGCGTGCCCCGCCGCCGGCAGCTGCATCCGGTGCTTGTGGCTGCGGCGCTTCCGCCTCCGCATCCATGGTGACATTGGGACGTGGCAGCTCCGAGCGCTGCTCCTCCAGCCGCGAGCCCTGGCAACGCATCAGCATGTCCAGGAAGGCGTCGTCCGGCTGCTGAGTGGTGGTGGCACTCCTAGCCAGCGGCGGATGCGCGTGCCCATGACCAATGGCCGCAGCATTAGCCGTCGTTGGCGACTTCAGGCCGGGCAGGTTGGTGGGGTCCACGAACAGAGAGTTCTGCTGCACCAGCGGCTTGCGCGTGGCGCCGGTGGCCACCACCGGAGCTCCAGCCTGGTTTATCTTGATCGAACAGCGTTGGTCGTCCATGCGCTTCGACTGCGAACGGGAGAGCATCTCAAAGAAGTCGTCGTCTTTGGCTTTGGTGGTGGCCTGCGCCCGGTGCTTCTCCTCCTGCAGGCGCTTGCCATCCGGCGTAATCTTGATCAGGTCCAACTGCTCCATGCTCTGGCGACGGACACGCACCTGCAAGGAATCAATTAAAATAATGAAAATTGTGTTTATGAACCAGTCTCCGGGTTCCGGGATTCTCTTTTGGCTTTCGCGTTGTCTAAATATTTATTCTAAGATTAGATGCCCAACGCCGCAGACAGCGGGGGTTCGTAAACAAAAAGCAAGCAAGTTTCTTCCTTACAAAAGTAAGAAGGAAAAATGAATTGGGTTAATGAACATTTTATACTACATTTTACCCCACGAATCTAGCAAAAAAAGCAACCTTTGACCTGAGAAGTTCGAGAGCGATTACTCACCATTCTTCCCTGCGAGTTCTCCGAGCCATCAGACTGATGACCGCTGGCCGAGTGATCCGAGGCACTCGAACGTGCCTCCTCCTCTGTGGGCGAGGGCTCCGACTCCGGCATTCCAAGTAGCTTGCGCAAATCCGAGATGTTCACCCTGGCCGTGCTCTCGCCCACGGGATCGTGCAGCTCCTTGGCCAGCTGCAGGTGCTGCTCGGCATATCGAAGCGCAGGCTCGTGCCCGCCTGTGGCAGAGTGGGCATTGCCCAGCGACCAGCAAGCCCGTGCCTCGCCAATGCGGTCGCCCAGCTCCTGGGCAATAGCCAAGTGTCGGTTGTGGTACTCAATGGCCGTGTTGAACTCGTGCAGCAGCGTATAGGTATTGCCCAGGCTGTAGCAGCTCTGGGCCTCCACCTCGCGCTCGCCCAGCTCCATGGCCAGGGCCAGGGTTCGCTTGTAGTGCTCGGCCGCATCCTCGAACTGCCCGAGAAAGATGTGCGAGTTGCCCAGATTGCTGTTGGCCCGCCGCTCAGCCGCCCGATCGCCGAACTCCCTGGCAATGCGAAGCCTCTCTTGATGGTGCTCGATGGCTGCCTGGAAGTCGCCCAACAGGTAGTACGTGTTGCCCAGGTTTCCGCACGCCCTGCCCTGGGCGCCGCGGTCGCCTAGATCCCGCATCAGCTTTAGGTTCTCCTGGTAGAATTCCACGGCGCGGGTGAGAGCCTCCTTCACATCGTCGCCGAACTTGCCCGGATTCCGCTGGCCCAAGTGCTTGCCTTTGGCGTGGTAAACGTTGCCCAGATTGTAGAGCGCCCGTCCCTCGGAGAGGCGGTCACCAAGCTGGCGAGCAAGGGTCAGGTGACGCTCACAGCAGATGGCTGCCTCGTCGAAGCGACCCATCACCTTGAGCGTGTTGCCCAAGTTGCCCGATGACTTGGCCTCGCCCAGCCGGTCGTTCATGCTCTTGGCCAGCGTGAGATCGTGCTTGTGGTACTGCATCGCCTTGTTGTAGTCGCCCAGGTAAAAGTAGGCGTTGCCCAGCTGCGAGTATATGGCTGACAGGGTTCGGAGGTCCTCTGTGCCCGCCTGGATGGCTGCTTGGAAGAAGGCGACGCCTGCACGGCAGTCCCCGGCCTTGCAGAGTCTCTCGCCCTCCAGGGCCAGCTCCAGGCACATGCTGGATCCTCCGTCTGATCCCTGCTGCGAGTTGCCGTCGTGGGAGCCGCCACCGCCTCCGGTTCCTAGGCCCAGGCTGGACACATTCTCCGCGGACGCGGACAGCGAGGACATTCTGCTGCGCCTCAGTCTCGCCTTTTTGTCGCGATGCTCCTCCTGCTGCTGTGAAAACTGGGAGTTGTCCACTTTGCAACGCCGTCTCCGGGTGTCTATGCGAGGTTTTTGTTGGGTTTTCAGCTTCTGGAACACGGATTGGCGATCTGGTGCGCTGTGGCAGGTGAGATTGCGGCAATTAATGGCTCTTTTGTACAGTTTTTCGCTATCAATTAGTCGTTGATTCCATTTCTTCAATAAAATTTCAACCAGGGTTGGATTCAAAACATCAATATATCGAAATGATTCATAATTTTTCGTTTGCCCAATTATCGAAATAGCGATATTTTTATTTGATATTTTTTGCCAAGGCGAATGAAAGCCTGGGCCTTTTAATATATATACATTTTTTTAAGTATTAAAAGAATTCTAAATACTAACAATAATAACGCTTTCATAGCAATTCTTTTTATTTAGTTTGAGATGAATAATGGGAACAAAAACTTCAAAAAATATAACAATAAAGTTTTCAAATCAGCCGTTTTATTTGCATTAAGTGTTTATTATTTAATTGTTGTAATTTTCACATGTAAATTTAACTTAATAAGGTTTTACATCGATATCAACCAAAACATCGAAAAACGCACGATGCATCGATGTTTTCAGCATCACTAGAGCGCGCCACAATACAAAATCGGGAACAAGTGGAGTGCACAAAGGGAATTTATGTTGTGTAGCGTATTCTCTTATTCTGAATACATTTTAAAATATTTTCAATAGAAGTAACTAATTTTTTTTAAGGTTTCCAGAATTATTTTCAACAATTCCCCTAGTACATACACTAATTTTTCGTTACATATTTGTAAAAAACTTAATTTTTCGGATGGCTGGACTAATGTTTGCCAGAAATTCTTAATAATAATCATGCCTGGGTGACCTTTTGTTTTACCTCGATCTTCACGAAAATCCTATTAAATGATGTTTTGATGATATCTAAAATTTAAGGATACAATTTTCGCAGTTTTAAACTGATTTCTTCTGTCTTTAATTGTTAGACATCAAAATATCGTATTGTAATAGATATCTGCGAAGCCATTTTATTTATTTCCCCCTTAACTTATTATTTTTATGTGATTAGGCCAAGAAACTTACAAAATATACATAAACTGGGAATACTGAAGCAAAAATCGAAACAAAATACAAAATTTAAGCAAAAATTTAAGCAAAATTTAAGGAAAAATAATTTCTTAAATGAAAGTCAGCTGCACGAAATAAGCTGCGGCGTGAAAAAAGATCACATATGCATATGTTTTTTTAATATTACACTTTGGTCGTAATAATTAGGAAGGTAATTTAAATTAATTTTAGATGTAGGATATTTGGTGTAAAACACTGCAATTAAATTATTTCAATAAATAAACATAAGCTGCGAGCAACTATTGTTATTGTTTTCTTTCAGCGTAATCTCTACTTCCTTTCTTTTACCTTGCGCCAACGCCACTCTCTTTTAAATGCATATTGATATTTTTAAGTGATAGTTTATTTATTATTATTCTTATTTTGATATAAAAAATATCAACGATACGAATTTTTTAAAATTTCCGACAACTCTAGTTGATTCCATTTCTTCAATCAAATTTCAACCAGGGTTGGATTCGAAACATAAATATATCGAAATGATTCATAATTATTGGTTTGCCGAGTTATCGACAACGCTGGCTCGAGTATGTAAAAATTTTGCCAGACTTTCAGTTTGTGGGCGACCAGAGCTGCCAGACCAGTGCTGCCAATCGGGTAATCGATACCGAAGCACAAAATAAAACATTGTTTTATCGATATACGTATCGATGTTTTTACTAAAGATGGCGTCACTACTTTGAACGATTTTCTTGTTGCCGAAAAAAGTTATATTTCTCGCAGAAAACTCAACCGCCGGCCGCTTAATCCAATCGAAAAGTCCACGTCCTCCACTGCGGCGCGATTATA
Organism: Drosophila tsacasi; assembly: GCA_018904565.1. Lineage (NCBI taxonomy): Eukaryota > Metazoa > Arthropoda > Insecta > Diptera > Drosophilidae > Drosophila > Drosophila tsacasi. The sequence continues at coordinate 4,469 of JAEIHY010008430.1, read as the reverse complement.
AGGTGAAATTGTGGCAGTGCACGCGAAATACGCAGGAAAACGGCAGCGAATCGGGAGTACCGAAGCGAACCAGAATCTGAGGTGTGTGTGCGTTGCGTCGCTTTTTTTGTGTGCCCGCCGTTGTTGCATTGTGCTAAAGTTACATGAAATCAGCAGGATAATAAATGCGAAAAGGGCATAAATCTCGATATAGAAAAAAAGACGGCCAAGACTTTCAGTATGACCGTGCTGCGGACCATCGGATTTACCTGTGGTGTGACCGTGTGGGAGAGAGCGTAGCGGAGAGAGCGCAACAACAGCTTGTGGTGAGTGCCAACAACTCACCACGCTCTCACCCAGAAATCTGGCACAGTGGTATCGAAATTTAGGCGAAATGAGTAATCGCGATAGTGATTAGGCCAGGCATTGGGTGTGAAATTGTGACACTGTGCGCCAGTATTAACTCTCGCTCTCCCCAGCTTCGAGAACAACAATAACAATAAGCCAAATATTTTCAAGTACTGCTCATTTCTCAGCTTTTCTTTGCTGTGTGCGCGCTCTCACGTACCTATAGTATATACACATGTGGGGGAGAGAAAGAGAGAGCGGGCCGAAAGGCGAGAGAGAGAGCGAGTCGGGCGAATGAAAAAAATATCGCCACATTTGCCGTATGCCGCCTTCGTCGTCGGTTGGGTGCAAAAGATATAGAAATCTTTTATATACACACTCCTGATATAGAACGCAGTCCGCTTTATCGGTCGGTCTCTTAAATATTCAGCGAGCACGAAACAAAAGCAAAACCGCAAATTGAAATCCGAAAAAGCGCAGCTAAATAAGCCGAGCCACCGAATCGAGGCTGTTTTTCGTGGCGATTATTATTCGAATGCAAATTTTTCAAGTGCGCAGTAAGCGGCTAAAACCCAGACGCAATTCGGTGTTCCCAAAGTTTTAATAAATAAATAAATATGTAATTACACACTCACACATGCGTACGGCGGCTACAATTGAGATTCGTTTGGATTTCGTATGAGCATATATATTTTTTACTTATATTATTTTTAGAATATCGATTTTGTTGCCCGCTGTCTGCCTGTGTGTGTGTGTATGTGCGTGCTACTGTGTGTGTGTGTTTGTGTCTCTCTCGCACCGTGTGAGTGTGTGCTTGAAACATACATATTTATGATAAGTGTGTGTGTCAAGCAGTAAAATGTGTTAAGAATTATGTTCATATAGACACAAGTTACCTAATCTTACTGCAAAAAACGAAAAGAAAGGAATCAACAAACCGAAGTGAAGCGAAAGAAAGAGCAAAGGCAAAGAGCCCCATCAAAACAGCTGCGCTCTCTCACCTTCCACTCTTCCTTACCATTCCGCCATTCTCCCATTCTCCCATTCGGCTGCCCACACACACTCGCACACGGGCTTTTGCTTAAAATCCGCTGCTGCTTTGTGTATTTTTTGCTTCGACACCGCATTTACATGTGTTGACCCCACTTGGACCCTCCCCCCTCTCCGCCCTACCGCGCGATGCGTTGTGCAAAAAATTCTCTCGGGAACTACAGTTTTAATTCAATTATGTCAAACGCTATACACACATCCACAGTGCAACCAAACACAGCAGCTGAAAGCTAAAAAAGCATCTTCAATCTCCGTACTCCGTGACGTAGGCAAATAAGAGAGCCCAGCTAAGGAGAAGCTGAGAAATCAAGCAACTGAGAAACCAAGAAACCGAGACACAGAAACTAAGAAACTGAGAAATCGAGAAACTCAAACTGCAAAAGGTATGCCAAGACCAACGGAAGTTGGCCCACAACAAATTCAAATCGAATCGCAACCATTTTGGGCCAAAGCTCGCTCTATTTCCGTTCGATGTTTTAACCCTTTAAGAAATCTATGGATATCTACATATTTGAGAAAATAAACCAAACTTATTTTACATATTTAGTTGAATAATTTTTGAATATATATGAGCTGTTTTTGGGATTGAATTTTTTCGTATCGTTCTAACAGAACGGCTCTGAATAAAGGGATTTTATCAATACTTCTTATGTTTAGATAATAAAATATTTTACATTGAAATACTTAAACTTAAATTTAAATTTTAGGATTTACTTATTTCCAACTACTTTTTGTGTTCAAACCCATTTAGTTTCCCAAAACGCCAAAAAAATTCATTTAATGTATGCATGGGGTTAAGCGCTACCCAACCGAAAGTTAGACAAAGAACTGGTTCTAATTGATTGAGTGATTGTTGGGCAGCGGGGGAAAGGGGAAGGGGAAAACCTGCTCGGCAAATTAACAAGTTCCAATTGATACATACGTGTGGGGACACACACGAAATTCGTCGAGCCTACTCGAAATTAGCATAAATGTGTCAAAATGGTAAATGGTAAATCATTTCGGAGGCTCTCTCGCACCTGTCAGCCAGGTGACAAGGCCCTTGCAATGCTGGAATTAAGTCATAATGCATACTTGATATATCGTCGGACAGATCAGTTTAATTGCAGTAATCCATAGGGCCACAGCACGCCCAGCGGAGAGTTGCCAAATTGAACGTGACTTGTGCGCAATTAACTTTTGTTCGTTCGCCTTAGTGCAGAGAAAACAAAATCACACTCGTATAGCACTCTACGTTTCTGGCCCGCGCTGCGGTTATATTCCAGTTTCTACCTGCGATCGATTCCCCCTACGAGCTTTTCGCTTTTTGTCCGAGCTGGTTTGTCACCTGCCATTAACTGCTTCGCATGTGTATGTGATACACTACTGGCCCAGTCTGCTTTTGTATTTAACTTAAGTTTGACGTCACGGATTTTTAAATAAGGATTCTACTTGACAAAACCACTGAAATGTGGCTTGAAGCTCCTGAAATAATAAAAAGACTGCAAAGCTTTTCACAAAACTCAATAGGAAGTCCATTAATCATTATAGCCTAGCAAAATGTTTATTTTTACAATAGCTACAACTTGTTTCAAGTTGGAATCAAAACAGAAGCTAACCTATAACCTTAAATGTTTATTGACAAAGTATTGTTGCATTTTCCTTATATTAAATTGATTTTTCATTAGTTTTTCTACTTTTGATCAGTTTATCTTTTATTGTAGATAAAGTTTGTACCCGATTTAATTTTCTGAAGTATTTTAACGACTTAACCGAGACAGCCAACCCAAATAAGTGTCGTGCTACCATGTGTATGAGCAACAATTTGTGCGGTCACTGGAGTTTTCACTGTGAAGGAGAATGTGCCTGCTGTCATAAAATGCCTTCGCATATGAAGCGCGCTCCGCATTCTCTATCTACCATATAGTCCCCCGGTATCGGGTGAAAGACGAGCTCTATTATAAAATTACTATGTGTCTCTGGGGCTGTCCCCTCCCTTCGGAACGACCTGCTTTGCGTCTGTTCACCTTTTTGACGCACATTCTCCCCGCGGTTGTTGTTAATTTCGCTGCAGCTTTAACTTTTCTGCCCGACCCCAGAAGTTAAAGAGCGTGCTCAGAGTCAATTTGCCTGCCGTAAGTTGACTCTTTCTCCTCCGATTTTCCTCTGTCAGTTGAAGAAGCTTGGTACCCTCTTAATGACCACAAACACACTCACTCACTTGTGTACATTTCTGGCTGTCTGTTTTGACATAACTGACCTCACTTTCAGCAGCTTTATGTGTGTACGGTGTTGTGGTGTAGTGTTTCCCCATTTATTTTCTCCCCTCGTTATGTACGAAATGTTTATGCTGGCCTATACCTGTCTCTCTGAAACAGTTTCCTTAATTTCCCACTAAGAAAACGGTTTTAAATCGCGAAAACTTGAAAAATAATATTATTTCGTGATAAACACATATTTTCTAGGTTTTCGTATTATTTCTATATCGACGTTAAGGCTATAATTTAATCGAAATAGGACTTCTTTTGGAACTGGTTTTTCCCTGTACCCTGCCAGAAACTCTGCCCGCTTTCATTTCTCTGGCTGCTCTAAAAATAAAGCCCGCACACATATTTCTTTCAACTCTATCCAAGTTGAATTGATTTACTCTCGGCTCCGGTGTAAACAAAGACATAAAAACGGCAGCCATCTTCGGTGAATGGTTTTGTATCGAATTTCGGTACAAGTATGTGTAGAACGTAAAGTTTTCGTGAAATTCTCCAGAAATTGCTTACTCAATCTGTATGCAGTGGAACTTCATTTTTGTACAGGTGTACAACTACCTCCCACCCTCAACTACCTAGTGGGATTTTCAGTCGGGTTTTTGTGTTTGACTTGAAAATATTTTCGTTATTTGCAATGGCCAGCTAGCTTGCCTCAAGCAAAACTACAGTCTGGTCAAAGCTTTTTGTTTGATTGTTTGTTCTATTGGCAATTGAGGCATCCATTGCAAGGGGAACACAAATCAATGTTATTTGCTGCCAGTGCGCGAATATTTATACAATTTACGAAGCCAGCGCACAGTGGTCTGGCTTATATGGGGAGAGCGGCCAAAAATACTTCTAGCAGACATA
>JAEIHY010008419.1:0-36020 GCA_018904565.1 Drosophila tsacasi | reverse complement strand
CCCCAGTGAGCGCAGACCGTCTCACTTGCTCACCGCCTCTCACAGCAAGTGTGAGCGCAATGGCAGCTATTCGAACCTTCCTGTCTGATTGGAATGCTGGCCAACCAGAGCGCTTGCCCTCTTGCTCTCTCTCTAGAGCGCGCTGCAGTTGAGAAGAAAAGTATGTGCTGCTACTATCTCGCTCTTGCATTTATGCGGCTCTCTCTGTCACACACAACGGCGCTGCTCCGTTCAGTCGTGTTCAGTCGCGTTTAACAGTTTCTTTCCAAACGCGAATAGGTGCGCATCTTCGCATCTCTGCCGTCGCGTCTTTGCTCGAGTGTCGAAAAAAAGGCAGGCCGAAAAACGAGTCACAGTCGGAGTCGCAGTCACCGTCGCAGTCACTGGCGAACGTGTCACTGTTCGTTCCGTTGAGATCCCGCTGACAGGTTGCGGAACCCGTTTTACAAGAGTCGTCACGAAACAGATCGGCAGATGCAACCGCCGTAAATAATAAAAAAGTGCGTGCAATGGTTGAAAAATACAATAGACAGAAAATATAGAACTAAAACTTGGAAAAACTACACACCAAACGGAAATGGGGAAACCCTTACTTTGAAGCTTAAATGATATCCTAAAACTCTCGACAAAAATTGGTTTAGTGAACATTTGAAAGCTGAAAACTTAGAAAATAGCCGTAAAATAATGGCTACAACTAAAAAATATAAAAAATTATATAAATAAATAATATTAAGTAATCAAAAATACCTTGAAAATTAAAAAAATCTTTAATGGATAATAATTTTAGATAAACAAGAATACAGAACTATATAAAAATTATAATAAACCAATAAACTAAACTTAAAAAAACCGAAGAGTTTAACTCTAAAGAGTTTGGTTTGTAAAAGCAAACAAACATTATCAACTTAAACCCGAAATCAGGAATTAATCCAAGGGAATTCCCCTACAAAAAAGCAAACAGTTAAGTCTTCAAACTGAAGCCGCGAACATTTGTACTTGGAGCGTTAATCTGTTTGCGGGCCAAACACTTGAAGCCATCGGAGTTTATTTTTTAAGCCGGCCGCCAAAAGAGTTAGAGTCAATAACAACAACAACAACAACAACAGCAAAATGAAGTAAAAACGGATAAAAGAATAATAAAAAAAGATCAGCAAAGTCACACAAAACAAACAAAACATTTTCCGGCTCCGGCGACATTAACAGAACTGCTCGACATCGACAATTTGTTTTATCAATTTTCAACAAGGCCAACAGCAAGAGCAAGAGCAACGGCAACAGCAACAGCAACAACAACAACAACAACAACAACAATAACAACAACCATCAGCAGCAAACAACAACCAACAACAATAGCAACAACAACAATAGAGCAACACCCAACAAGCCAGCAAAACAACAAAAAGCGCCCAAAGTGCTTAGCCATCGAGCACGCACGCCGAAAGCCACCTACACGACCTCCCTTAACTCCCACAGCCCAGCAGCTACCACCCAGCCGCAACCCCCAAGCTTGTCGCCAAGCACCCCCTCAACCCCTTTTGGTTCAAGGGCTCCGCTCCGTCAGCAGCAGCATCCCACATCCTAGGACACCCCACAGTGAAACCCCGCAAAGAGTGAATCCGCGTCTCTTTGCGCTTATTTTAATCCACGAAAGCCAGTGAGTTGGCGGGCGCAACAATGGCTGCATATGCGCAGTTTGGATACGCTGGCTACCCGACGGCAAATCAGGTGAGTTTACCTTTAAAGCTGAAACCATTTGTTTTTATTGGCGAAACTCGCTAAGCGCAAGCTTAACTTTGTTTATTCTTTTATTCGGGATGTTAACGATTAGTTTTTATGCGATTTGGCTTGTGAATCAAACGAAATTAGAGATGGATTCATTCAGGGAAGGGCTTTTGAAACCTTTGTTGTGTTTAAGTTTAGAAAACAAAGCAGTGTTGGCTTGTATTTTTTAAGGCTTGGGTTGTAGTTTCTAATATATGTATAAATATTAATCATTCATAAATATTAAGTATTCGGAATAAAGATGTAAAACCATGTTTTTGACATGTTTCAGTTTTATTAGCTAATTTTTTACAAAAGCTTAACAATTTTTATAAGAGGCTTCTCTGCTTTGAAAGTTAATGATATTAAAGCCTAAAGTGTGCGATGTAAGAAATCGACTTTCGACATGTAAAAAACAAAATTTAAATATATTTGAATACTATAAAATTCCTGTTTTTATATTTAAAGTAAACTTCTTTTAAATTTAGATATTTTACTTATAAAAACCAGCTTTCACAGTCTTATTAATTTCGCTTTCAAAAAAGGGTTTTAAGTGTTACTTAAATTATTTTCTTAACATTATCAAATCGGCAAACAATAAAAGCATTTTTCCACCTGTAAAAATTTTAAAATTGCACCTCAAAAACAAGTTCATAAAGTTCAAATTATAAAAAACAATCAAATTAATGCATTTATAAAATATTGCTACTGCTTGGCAATTAATTTAAATACGCATTTGATTGAATCACCGCCAAGTATAATTTATTTGTTTGTTTTTATTATTTAGGGTTTGAAAATATTTATTTTATTTTGATTTACAACTCTGTCATTTCAATATTTCAAACGCACAATTTATTGAGGCCAGTTTTTAGTTTAAAATAAATATTATTTGGCACACACCGAGGACATGAAAGAGACCAGAAATTTAGTGAGTCAGTCGAGGTTTTGGCATGTGCGAGGGAAATCTTTAATACTGTCGACCAAATTTAACTTTAAATTTACATTTTACTGGGGCTGGGGCGACACATGAATATTCAGGAGCTGCGGCTCCTGCTCCTGGATCCGTATCCATATCCATAATGGCCGCCCCCCGCTGCCGCCAAGAAATGTTTCACAATTTAGGACAGCCGTCGCCGCCGCCGCCTTGGATGCACCTCGCTTCCCCCTCCCCGGTGCCAAAGTCTGGTCATAATTACCCGGTATTCCGGGCTCAGTAATTCAAATTAGTTGGCCTGGAGAGCTGGGCCGAAACACTTGCCACTACAAGGGCCCTGTGTAATGCATTGTTCGACGTCCACTGTGTGGTCTAATGCGTCAATGCTAGACTTGTGCGTTTATCCTGCAGCCAATACATGCCCCTCGATATATACATATTCATATATATAAACATAAATATATCAGACCACGATGGCCGGCATAAATTTATGCTAATGAAGCCGGCTGAGTGGTGGACCATTTATTATAATACTCGTATGCAAACTTGGTAAATTACAATAATTAAAATAATGAACGCTCAGATTATCGACTATAATTATGGCTGCCAGGCTGCGGCCTGCAGATGTGCAAAGCCTGGGCATCGGGATCGATTAAAAGCCTCCTGGATTTTGTCATCGTTTTTGACTCATTTGCATTCCGCCCGAAGCTCCGGAAGCCATTCAGTTTAGTTTTAGCCAGTAAGCCCAATTAAAGACCAGTCCTTAGGTAGATGCTATCGGGGGCATCGACTTGCTGCCAAATTTATAAACCCGCCATATTAATGCAGTGCACATCGAATTCATTAATTTAATTTTAATTTCAACGCCAAGACGGCATTCCAAAAATGAGGCAAAAAGCGACCACGCATGCAATGTGAGTGTATATGAATTTAATCAACGGAAGAAGGGCTGGCGGAGCACATCGGGAATTCTCGACTTCCCATGCGAGCTGTTCACGCATTTCATGGCGAAATAACTAAAATTCTAAGGCCGCAAAAAACATCGCAAGGAGCGTCGATGTCGCGACGCCGACATCGAGTCCTGCCCGGATGGATCCCAGTCCTATAAGGCAGCGCGGCGACAGCGAGAAAAAACTAATATTTCGCCGTGTGCATTCCATAATTGATTTATGAATTTTTAATGCAAACATTGAGACCGCAGTTGGGAAAGAGTTGTTCCGCCGGTCGAACTTAATTCAATAAGCGAGGAGCGCGCCAGCGCGCATCACAGCAAAAAAGCAAAAGCAACTTATTCGCATTAGCAAAAACGCACTACAGGACTGTTCTGCACAGGAAGAAAAATGTATGCAATACTCCTAAAAATACATTATTTATATTACTTATGTAAAAGTAATTAGAAACGACCAGCAAATCCTTACAAACAACAGTAGAATAATCTTAACAGCGAACAAAAATACATTAAAAATATGTGAGGGAAACCTGGCATTATTGATGGGAAATTTACTATTCTTCATTAAAGATGCTTCAAAATTGCCTTAGAAACATTAAATCATTTTAATAAATTCCTAAAACTCTCACATACAAAATCTAAGAAACCAAATATCTTAAGATATTCTTGGGGAAGTCCCATCCCTCCGATTTTTCCCGCTGTGTGCTTTCAAGAATGGGGTGTTCTGTATGAATATGGCGTACCCGTTTGGCAACGCAATCCTGCGGATGAATGTGAGAATATGCCAAAACCAAATCCATGAGGCAGAGTCGCCTCCCGAGAAGCAAGAGGAGGCCTCCGCCTCCGAATGCGATTCCGATTGCGACTGGGACTGCGACGGCGAACATGTGTTTGTTTGTAGAGGGACTTGGTCTCCTGGCAGCTTCTCCTTCTGGCGACTCCTGGCTTTCGGGCTGCTCGTCTGGGATCCTCGCATTTTCGCTTATTGTTCCGGAGCTGGCGTCAAGGCCCCCCGCACCCAAGACCCATCCCAATTCCAACCCAATATAGTACAAGCCAGGAGCAGTAGCAATCGCCTTTGTTTCCCAGTCGTTGTTGTTAGGAGTGCAAAAACAAAAATCCATAAACGCATCCCAGCGGTAGCAGCCAAAAACAAAAACAACACAGAAACGGCAGCAAAACCAATAACCACAACAACAACAATAAGAGTATATAGTACAATGCAGCAGAAAATGCTCCATTGCCGATCTCTTTTGTCTTTGCCTCGGATATATGCGTACTAAATGCACAGAGGAAAATGTGTTAAATTAAACGAAAGTGAAAATATGAAATTTTTAGGGGTTTAATTTGTGTATTTTATTTTACATTTTAACTAAGAGTTGAATTTACTGAAATATAAAATGCATAAATGTGAGATCTTTGGGATTTTTTATGTACTTTCTTTCTTCTCTTTTCTTTTTCACAATGGAAATTAAATTACATACGCTATCAAGAAAATTAATTATTGAGGAAAAATGCATTGAAACATTTAAAGTACAATTTTAAATTATAAAATAAATGTATTCTCTTTGATATTAATTATTCGAAAGATACAAAATTTATTATTGCATTACTAAAGAGTTATTTTTTCTGGTAAATAAGAAATATGTATATAAAGTAGAGCTTTCATAGAACTCTGTTTTTTCATTTATTTTATTAATAGAGAGGATCCCATACAATAAACCATTGTATAACAAATAACAATCCTTATTTAAATATTAAATATATATTATTTTCATAATAAAACTTGCACTATTTCAATTAATATCAGTTCTTACAGTGCAGGTAACCGTACTCGCGCGTTCGTGAAACGAGGTATGGGCATTTGGTAGGCGGTTTCGTGAGCTTTAACATAAATCATAAAATTAATAACCGTAAAGTGACGGCACCAGTTCTCCCAACATCTTGGCCAGCAGCGGGTGCGGGTGGCCATCTGTGCCGCACCAGACTCCCAATCCCGGTTCGCATCTGCATCTGCTCCGCCTGGATATGGGCACTTCAAAGGCAGAGAGAGAGATAGAGATTTACACGATGTCCATGCCGGTTCAACCGAATTACGGTCAATGAATATTTGCTTTTTTCTCCTTGTTTCGTTTAGTTTTGAGGGTTTTTCTTAGCTGGTTCAGCTGTTTGGCAGATTTGATGTTTTCGTTGCAAGGTTGACTTGCCACTTTGAACTCTTGTCATGCCACATTAAAATCAGACTCGTACTATGCTTTGAGTTAGTTGTCTGCCCTTCAGAGGCTTTTCATAGTTGCAATTAGTGGGAAACATAGTCGAGCTTCATTGCAAGTTGTTGCAGTTTTTCAGATCTCTGACAATGCTTTAAAATTTAATTCTATTATTTAGGATGAGTGTTTGCATAATTTAGATTTTAAATGTTAACAAAATATAAGTATTTAATCATAGAATGTTCTTAATACAAATTATTTATAACATATTACATAATTATTTTTGCTTTTAATTTTCTGATGATCTTACTTGAACAATTTTAAATAATAAATTAATCCGTTGTCAGATTTATGACTAAGGAGGATTATCAACCATATAAAGCATTTATCACATTTTATGGCTGTGCTAAAAATTACCAGAAAAAACGTGTAATCTGTTTGTTAATTATTTTATTGCGTTTAAGGGATTTATTAAGCCAAAATAAATATCAGAAAGACTTGCTATAACACCACAAGCAATACATTTATATAAACCCTGTATACCTTAAATAAATATTTAATTCGTAGCCTTTAAAGCCCCTCAAGTCCTTCGTAATATAACTATTTCTTAGAATTTCTGCGTAACGAAGAAAGTTTCCGTTTAAAACGTCAAGCAAATGAAAAGTGTCCTTCAGGAAAGCGATTAAGTTGACTGGAGATGAAGATAGCCCCCGCAGCCGCAAGTGTGAATATAAAATATTCCCTTTGTGGCAAATGGGAAGTCCGGGAGGAATATTCCCTTTTATTTAACTTGCCGCAATTTGACACCGCCTGCGAGCTGTCCGAAAAAGTCATAAAAGAGCGCACAACTTTAAGACAACATTTAGGAGCTGCCAACAAGTTTCAGCGTTTCCGCGGAATAGAAACCCAAACCCAAACCCAAACCCAGAGTCCAGACCAAGACCAAGACAAAGTCCTCCAGTCGTCCAGTCCTCCAGAGGAGTGTGGCCATGTGGCTTATCCTATCTGCAGTCACCTTGCGATAAACTCGGCGGCAGGGCGCTCTTCGCTGCACTTCCTGCGATTTTTCAGCAGAGTGGGTGAGTGGGAACCATTAAAAATAAACTGACTTGCGTGCCGATAATAAGCACTGTTCCCTGGCTGCCGTTCCCCAGCCTTCATCCAAACCTGACCGGCCAAGCCAGTTCGGTTCAGTTCAGTCCAAGTCCAGGTCCAGGTCCAGGTCCAGCCGTCTTCGGCGTCGTCGTCGTCGCCGATATGTGTTTTTTATGGGCGGCCACAAAAACTGAAATTGATGTTCGAATCGCATAAAAAATAAAGAATAATAAGAAATGAGCGCGCCCAGCGTTTTGTACATTAGCGGAGACAGTCGGTCGACTCCTCTGGGCCACTTCCAGTCCGACCATTCATTCAGAATTCATTAGATTTCATTCATGAAACACCTTAATTATGCAACAATTTTCCTGCCTGCCCGGTGGCTTGGCTCTCTCTTTCTTGGTTTTTGGCGTTGGCGCGAAATTGCCCCTCGATTAGATAGCCAGCCAGGAGGTGTTGGCGAATCAGCTCGTTTAGCCACGAATTACCATTATTATTTAAATCGGGGATGTACAGTAGCCACCGAGGGCGGAGAAATGGTAGCAATTGTGTTCCTTTCCGAAACACCTTATTATTGGAAATCCGATTGAGAGGCGCGTGAAGTGAACTTGACTGACAGATCATCATATGGGACGACCTTCTATTTACACTTTGGCTTTCCAATCGATTCGGGCAATCTCCAAATCAGGAGGTTCTCAAAGGTTCGCTGTGGATATTTGGGTTTGGAATTGGGATCGGGGAGGGAGGTTTGGCTGATCCTACCTGCGTCCCTCATCATTTGATGCCGTGCCCATACCCGCTCGATCGATCGGTCCACTGATACTCACGGGCCGAGCACAGAACCCTCTTCAAAGATCCCCGATCCTCGGGACCGAGCCCCGATCCCTGATCCCCGAATCCGAGGCCGAGACCGAGACTGAACGGAGCGGTATCTGAAATCTGACTGTGATAAATTGAAAATTAATGAAGTGAAAATAGATGGAACGGATCGCAAAATGCGCCAGGCCAATAAAATATTTTGACATTTGGAGTTATCATCTTAATCTGCTTTGTTGATTTCGACCTGGTCGGCAGGGACATGCCTTTGCGCTTACCTCTCAGGCGGCCGAAGTCGCTTCTTTTATTTTATTTAGTTTTATTTTATTTATTTTTGTTGGTCTTTGGTCCTGCAAAGTTCACCTGTTCGTGCACTGCGCGAAATGTATATTAAATTGAGATGTGTTTACTTCTAAGTTTGGGATATTAGTTTGGGTACAATTCTAATAAATTTGTTTTTGTCTCTTTCTTTGGTATTTATTATATCTTTATATAAGAATTCAAATACTCTATAAAGTATCCATAATATTACTTATTTCTGGAGCTCAAACATGGTCTAAAATAAACATTAACTTAGAACTTAGCTCGAAATTACAATTTAAATATGAAAGGGAAAAAAGAGAATAAAATGCACAGCTAGGCTAAACCCAAAAATATATTTAACTTGAATATATTACAAATTATATTAAATATAATAATTGCTTATGAGTTGTTCTTGATTATAAATATACAAATTATTGATTCAAAATTTTAGCTATGTCGATAGCAATAATAGATTCAATTATATCAGTTATACTTAATTGGTTACTCACTTATACAGTACATAAAATAAACATTTCAATATTATTTATGTCTCAGTGTAAAAAAGGTTTCGGGTCCAAGGCTCTATATCTTTTTTTTTTTTTTGTTTTGCTGAAATGTGCTCCTTTTTCTTACCGCTGGCATCTCACTTGGCATCTCCTTGCAGCTGACGACCGCCAATACCGACAGCCAGAGCGGCCATGGCGGCGGCTCGCCGCTGTCCGGGACGAACGAGGCCTCGCTGAGTCCCTCGGGCGGCTCGACGGCCACCGGTCTGACCGCCGGCCCTTTGAGTCCAGGTGCCGTCTCCCAGTCCTCGCACCATGCGGGCCACAAGGGTCTGTCCACATCGCCGGTGGAGGATGCCGTGGTCGGCGGTGCCGAGGTGCCCGGCGGTCTATCATCTGCCGCCGCCGCAGCCGCAGCCGCCGCTCAGGATATGGCCGGCGCTCGCGGTGGATCCTGCTGCGAGAACGGAAGACCCATCATCACGGACCCGGTGTCCGGGCAGACAGTCTGCTCCTGCCAGTACGATCCGGCTAGGCTGGCCATCGGCGGCTACTCCCGGATGGCCCTGCCCTCCGCCGGCGTAGGCGTCTACGGCGGCCCGTATCCTTCCAATGACCAGAACCCCTACCCCAGCATCGGAGTGGACAACTCGGCGTTCTACGCACCACTGGTAAGGATGGGGCACGGTGGGGAGGAGCTGCTAATTGGCTTTGTTCAGCCAGCGGAAGTCCGCGCAAATGCAAGCCGACAGCCGGAGCAGATATCAGCTCGTTAGGCTGGCAAGCAGTAACTTGTAACTGCCACGATTACCTGCGGGGCTCCCGAGACTTACACGCTGAGGGATCTGCCACTAATTCGCCATTCCCATTGCAGAGCAATCCCTACGGGATCAAGGACACCAGTCCCAGCACCGAGATGAGCGCCTGGACCTCGGCGAGTCTGCAGTCAACCACCGGATACTATTCCTACGACCCCACGCTGGCGGCCTACGGGTGAGCATTTCAGAATTAAGACGTTTGGCTTAGCATTAAGCTCAGGGAGAAGGGGAGTACAGTGGAGCTGGGCTTTGGAAAGTGATGAAATAAATAAAAATATTTTTAAATAGAAAGATTTAATAAATTGAGATCAATTTAGAATTATGTCTAAAAGTAAGCAAGAACTTATTTAGAGTTTTTAAAACATATTTAAATGTAAGCATTAGCTTTTTATGGCCTGTGTTAAAAGGTATTTGATTCCACAAGTAGTTTATATTTAAGATGAACTTCAAGATAAGGAAAACAATAACAAAGTTCCATCCAATGAAGCCGCACTGTACAAATATACAAATGGGAAACTTAAGTGGGCTTAAAACGTTGCCATGGGACAAAAACTTTCTCGTCGTGTCGTCTGCCGGGTTTCTTTTTATTTATCGCTTAAAAGGGTATGTCTGGCTTAGAGTTTGGGCCCCGAAGCGCGGTTCTGGCTGAAACAGAATACCATTTTGCCATTTCACCATTTAACCATCGTTACATTACCATTACTGTTGACCTAGACGAGAGGAAGTTGCAAATGCATTCCGCTTTATTCGCTCCCCCGATCCTGGATCCTTATCATCAGCCAATAACTGATTATTAGCCTTTAAGGTGTGCGGTCTATTTACCTGAAAAGCTGATAGCTGGCCGGAAAATATGTAGTTGTGGCAAGCAAACTCATTAGTGGCCCTGATAGGGCGTAGCATTTGTTGATTCAAGCTGTTTGATTTCTGACCCGCAGATACGGCCCCAACTATGATCTCGCCGCCCGCCGGAAGAACGCCACCCGCGAGTCCACGGCCACGCTGAAGGCCTGGCTGAGTGAGCACAAGAAGAATCCGTATCCCACGAAGGGCGAGAAGATCATGCTGGCCATAATCACCAAGATGACGCTCACTCAGGTCTCCACCTGGTTCGCCAATGCCCGGCGGCGGCTGAAAAAGGAGAACAAGATGACCTGGGAGCCCAAGAATAAGACCGAGGACGATGACGATGGCCTCATGTCCGACGACGAGAAGGAGAAGGATCCGGGCGATGGCGGCAAGCTGGCCAGCGAGGCCTTTGGTGAGTTTTTAGCCCCATTCCCTCACTTCCTGACCGCAATTAGTAGTCCTCGAAGAGATCTCTTTGTAATTTCTTGAGCCCCGAATATTGTTTTCCAAACGCCTTGCCCCATTGATTCGTCGCCTGGCTTGGCAGACCCGCCTCCTCAGCAGATTTGTGGCACTGGGCTTTTAAGTACAATTTATGTGGCGAGGCGAATGTTATGCAACATTCGTCTGCCCTCGGTCCGACTTCAGTCCAAACCGGAGTCCGTCGCCCAGAGTCCGTCGTCCGTTTATTTGTCTGACTGCTTAGGCGACATCCTCCCCGGAAGTTGACAGCACATTGTTGGCAAAGTGGCCTTGCGCCCGCACTCCGATTCTTATTTGAGCACTGAGAGAAAAGTATGGGGGAGTGACATTATTTAAATATTGGTAAAACAACATTTATTGGAAGCTTGAGTTTCTTTAAAAATTATTGATATTAATTTGTTTAATAACAATTCCCTAGAATTTAAAAGTTGTAGTATTTATTTAGATTTTCTTCATATACTTTGCCTTTAAATATATATCCTTAAATAGAATATATACTTTTTTTATACATATTAAAATTGCCTGCCATTTGTGGTAATAAATTTCAATAGCACTTTTATTTTGTTAGCAAATTAAGAAGAGATACATAGCACCTTTAGGCACCCACTTTCTCCCCGTGCATTCCGACTCCAAAGTGGCCTTGTTCGAGTTGGCGACACATAGAATTGTAGAAAACCTAGGGGCACTGGGAAGGGGCGGGGAGCTTGGGGCGGTAGTTGGCGGAAACTCGAGTATTTTGCTGCTGAAAGCTTTCTCCGCTGGCTGCCGAGGAGGGTTGCACGCATCAACGCCCACCAACAATTTCAAGGGTTTTTGCCTCCGCTAGTGGCTTCGCCCTGCCAGCTGCCAGCTGCCAAGTTCCACCTCCTGGAAGTGCCAAGTTTTGCAGTCCTCTAAGAACTTGTCTGCTTCCTGCCTGCGACTCGAAATTAATTAAATTTATTTTGTGTCTCCACACGGTCTCTTTCTCTCTCTCTTTCTCGACTTCTAATCTCCAGATCCGGGCAGTCAACTCATCAAATCCGAGCTGGGAAAGTCGGAGAAGGAGTCGGAGAGCGTAGACCAGAAGCTGGACCTCGAACGGGAGCCGCACAATCTGGTGGCCATGCGGGGCCTGGCTCCGTATGCCACTCCACCCAGCGCCCATCCCATGCATGCGGCCTACAGCTCGTATGCGCAATCCCACAACACGCATACGCACCCCAATCCCCATCCGCACTCGCATCCGCACGCCCAGCAGCTGCAGCTCCACCACCAGCAGCAGCAGCAGCACCAGCACCAGCAACAACACCAGCAGCTCCAGCAACAGCAGCAGCTCCACCAGCAGCAGCTGGAGCAGCCATACTACCATCCCGGCTACGGCCAGGATGCGGAGTCGGCGGGGGACTTTGCGGCCCAAAAAAACCCGCTGAGCAGAGACTGTGGCATCCCAGTTCCGGCGAGCAAGCCCAAGATCTGGAGCGTGGCCGACACAGCCGCCTGCAAGACGCCGCCGCCCACCGCGGCGTATCTCGGCCAGAACTTTTATCCGCCGGCGGAGCAGCTGCACCACCACAGCCACAGTCACAGCCAGCACCACCAGCAGCAGCAGCAACAGCAGCAGCAGCAGCTCCACTCGATGGAGCTCGGTTCGCCGCTGAGTATGATGAGCAGCTACGCCGGCGGATCGCCATATTCGCGGATACCTACGGCGTACACCGAGGCCATGGGCATGCATCTGCCCACCAGCAGCAGCTGCCATTCCGGGAGCAGCAGCAGCTCCTCCTCCGGCAAGGTGGCGCCCACCCCTATCAGCGTCCATCCGCATCCCCGGCCGGTGGGGTTTCCCGAGATCCAGCCCGATACGCCGCCCCAGACGCCGCCCACTATGAAGTTGGGGGGCGGCGGGCACAACAGCAGCAGCGGGAGCAGCAGCAGCGGCAGCAGCCACAGCCACAGTTCCTCGATCCATTCCGCTGCTCCGGTGACGGTGGCTTCCATGGTCAACATTTTGTACAGTAACGAGGCGGCTGCGGCAGCGGCGGCGGCGGGCTACGGCCACGTCCATGGAGTGGGGGGGCATGGGCACGGAGTGGGGCATGGCGCCTACCTAACGGAGGGCCGTTCCGGGTCGTAAGCCCGCTTGACCGTGCACCCTGGACCGTGGACCAGTTACCAGATACCAAATACAAAAGCGAAACTACTTACACATTTCGATGGCGGGACAAGTGCAACTAGGCGACTACGACTACGATTACGATTACGATTAGCAGATAGCGATAACTACACTAATTATTTTGCAATAAATGTAGCTTAAGTACGGCAATAAAACTTTATTTCCTACCATATCATAAATTATTTCGCTTTATAACTTTAATTAGCATATTTACACTCGGTCGCTGAAATAATTCAGACGCACGTCTCCAAAGGGGAGAACTGGAAGTGGATTTCTGTGGCTGTGGCTGCGGATTTCGTGGGGTGGAGCCGGAGCTGAAGCACCCACTTTGTCATGTTCTCCGTGAGGGACTGAGTCACCCGACTTGGGGTTTAATGACTCGAAATAAACGCACACCACACGCTCATTCATCTTTCGTACGGCGAGTCGAGGAGTGGAGCGGTGTGGAGGGCGCACACCAATAATATAATAATGCCAGCTCTTACTACTCCACCGCGCCATAAATCAGCAGAAGCAGAACCAGAATCTTTGTCTTAGCTCGCACTAACATTTCCTACCTTAAGTGCTTAATCCACACTACTTAATAATTTTAAACGGCAGCCGCATTTAGATCCTAAGCCACCTTGAAGTTGTATTAAATATCCTAAATTATATAGCACTAATTCCCCCTTTTACCCAGTAAGACTCTGAATAGTTAGCTTAAGACCTTTTGCCTAACCCTTCGACTCTATTATCTCGGCCAAATAATTAACCCGTGCAAGTCCACACGCATAAATAGTTACTTAATCATAAAACATGTAATTAGATTCTTACGCGTTTGATATATTTGTAGAGGAATTTAAGTATCTGTGATATATGCATATAAACGTACTAAACAAGCAATTAGCTGCGGTCATTTAGCTAATTCACACATACTTCTTTATGAATGCGAAAAATGCACAAGCAACTGGTTCGAGACATTTCTAATGGCATACATTTTGTAATTGTAAATAGTATTTATGTAAATTTGCAAATTTAATGATAAATAAAGTTGAATAATATCATAGAGTGTTTTTATCTGAGCTTTAAAGTGATTTTAAATGGATATACAAGTGGGAATGGGATGATTTATTAATTTATGTTGTTAATGGAATAATATAGTTGAACTTGGCTTCAGATTAATTTAAATATTTTATTTTTTATTACAAATTTATATTAGGAATTAGAAAGAATCCAATATTGTGAAAAATGTAAGTATATTTATACAGAATTAAAAAAAAAAAACATAGACCTGACTTTATTTGAACGAATTAAATTATTTAAAAATTTATTACAAGATTTGAGTACCCCACATCTCTTTTCAGAGTTAAATTATTATTTTTCCCTTATGATAAAGCATTCGAAATCCCTTCGGAATGATAAATATATACCTTCATATACCCCCATACAAGTATTATAAATAAATCTGTGCTCTCCGCGACCCACTGAACCTAATTAATCGCAGCGAACATGGGAGCGGTCGCATTTTTCGAAGAAATATATAGATATATAGTAGATACTATACATTCAATCACGCGGGCCTCTGGTGTGCTGTGTGTTAGTGTCGTGTGTCACATCTATAAATGAAAGTAATAAATCGTCGGTGTCGCATTATAATTATCGACCTACCCATAACCGCTCGGCAGCGGAATTCCACGGATTCGGACAATGTCGAGCTCTGTAATTCGGATTGACAGCTGATCCCTTTATAAGTGCCAAGCAAACATAATGATCACCATATAGTATACTGAATGCATAGGGAACGAGTTGGCCCAGTGGCTACCTGTGCGTAACCGTCGTGGCGGCGGAGGAGCAACTTCATTTTATCAGATTGATACACTTCCCCGGCTGACATGTGCCTAATTAGTGGGACTCCGTCAACTCAGTTTTCTAAAGAAGCAGATCGAATGGGCATAAGTTTTAAGATTGTTATGATTAAAGGGGAACGATTTTAAAGAAATTCAGGGGGCAGTCAAGGTAAGTAGAATAGTGTGTAGAAAAGAGTTCGGAAATGTTCCATAAAATAAAATAACACTTTAAATACATATGATATGTTTCATATGTATCAATAACAAATTATATTTAATGGGATATTATTTTGTATAGTTGCTCCTTAGTACTTTAATCATATAAAAAGAGTTAAATATAAGTAGAAAACATTGCTTGAGTATTGAACTATTTTTTTTTGTAAAGGTTACATTTTTAGATAGATAGTCAGAAAACAGGGCGATATATTTTTACAAAGGTTTTTAAACAGTTACTAATTTTAAACATTATGTTTTTCTAACGAAGCTTTCATGTCCTTTACGTATTGTATACTAGATTTAATAAGTTTAAGTGTATAATAAATATTTTAAATATTTAAAGGAGTAATTCAAAAAAATTTTGTGCAAATATGTCGTACATTTAATTTACTTTCATAACAGTTTCATTTTCAGCTATTTCGAATCCATAAAGACCAGTTTTACTTATTTATTCGTTTTAGAAATTTGTTAATTCCTGTAAAACTTAAAAGTTTCTATGACATTCTGTATTTGAAGTACAACCTATTTTTTGTTTAACCTTAATCATTCACAGACATAAGAAAACAAAATATGTTAAATTTACCTATTTCCCTATAAAATACATTATACATTTGACCATATTAAAGCTTTAAGAACTGCAAATTGGTCAAAAGCGAGGCACATGCACAAGGAAGAACTCAAAATTCATTAAAGCTCCAGTTGGGGTGTCCGGACAATTAGATAAATTTGGGAATTTTCAAATTAGCCGCTGCGGAACCGTGGCAGCATCTGCAGTCAATTGCACTCTCTGGCAAATGCATTCGGATGCAGTCTGGGATGCAACTGGCCAGCAGAGTCCAGATCATTATGGCCTGAGCCCAGTTCGGGCGGAGGAGGCTGGCTTTTTCATTTTATCCGCCGAGTGGAAAATGACAACATTAATTTAGCGCTTTGTTCTGTGAGAGTTGGATTCGAACCAGGCCGGGCCGGGGCCACATTTTAAATTAACCCAAAACATGTTTAGGGGTTTTCCGCACAATTGCCTTCTCGGTGCAATGTGGCAAAAAGGATTTCGCTTTGCCTGCATAAAGGATTGCAGCATCTGATGCTCATTTGGCTTTTGGGGTGGTGGTTGTAATTGAAAAGTCACAAACAATTGAATAGCTTTTTGGCACATGCAAACTGCAGCGAAGGGGACAGATGCATTTAATTCGGACTTGCATTTTTTTAATTGTCTAACGCTTGTGCTTATCAATTATGGTCTGGTCGTAAATAAATTAATTAAAAACAATTGAGTGCGTTATGTTAAGATTTATTGCTATCTGAAATATTAAAATCATATTTCATAATTCATTCATATTTTATAATTTAATTTATTAATTTTAAAGCCTTGGGCATTCGTTGACCTTAATATTTGTGACAATAAACAATGTGATTAATGTTTTAGCTGGAAACAGGACGAAGTAACCGTGGCGACAACATTTTGATCTAAAAACAAAAAAGAAGAAAGCCAACCTCGGGAAGCCGAAGTTTGTATACACTTGCAGTTTTAAATTAGATTGAGAGGCCGAATTTCAAATCGGAAAAGTGTTTTGTCTGAATTTCAGTGCATTAAGTATAAAATTTTAAAAATTAAATTTTCGTCAATTTAACCCCTAATAAAATTTTGAAAAATTGGTTCGAGGTTTTAAAAAATAGCTGGATGTCTAAATTATCATTTAAATATTATTATTTATCCATGAATCTAGTTTAATTTGGTTATTAAGTTATAACTTTTCCTCATATAACGGAAATAATATTTTGTTTATAATAATAAAAACAGTCAAAATAGACTTTCGGGTATTAAAATATTAATATTTTGATCAGAACATATTCAAGTAAGTCTGAGATTGAAACTCAAAATGTTTTTTGTAAGAATCTTACCTAGTATAAGTTATAACCCAATAAATTGTATAAAATGCTTAAATGCTCAAACAACATACGAGAACTTAAAAATATAATATCGATTTAATGTTTTCCGGATAATTTGCTTGACCACAAGGTTTTCCCGCTGCAAATACAATTAATTTAAAATTGAATTGATAAAACACGGCCAGCGGCAGCATTCGGGGTCTATTGATATATTATAACGGCGCGTGTTCGGGCCTTTTTGTTAAACAAAGAAACTTGTCGCGTTTCCATTTGACAAGACCACATTTGTGTTGTGGGCGTGTGCAGCGAATCCGGGGCTGCAACATGAACAGGTCGGTCGGTCGGTCTATTGGGGCTTCAGGAGGACGCACACGTAGAACATTATTCGGCTACAAAATGGCCAAAACAACAAACCGCTATAATTTACCATATTTTATGGCTGCGCCGTGGCAATAAAATCGCCAACAAGGCCAATAACTCATTGTAGAGCGCTGGAGCTGGCGCTGGCGCTGCAGGGCGGCAGTCGGTGGTCGGCGGTTGCTAGTTGGTAGTTGCCAGTTGCGAGTTGCAAGTTGCCCCCGCCGCCGGTTACACGGGACTCGTCCACTGCTGCATCCCCAAGACCCCCCCTCAATCCCCCATCTCCGCTGCCTGCCACTTCCGCGGTTGCACAAATGGCTAAATGCAACGCTCCCACCGCCATACGTCCGCTTGCACGTGTGGTTGGCTTTTAAACGGCCGAATGCGCCCGCTGATGGAGCCGTATAGCAGCAGAGCGACCGTATATATCCGAGGGCCATATAGCCGTATCCCAGCTCTAATTTGTATCTCCACAGCGACTCCCACCGCCGGCGCGGCTATTTCAAATTTATCTATGCCGAAACCTGCATTGATGGCCTGCATGTTTATTGCCCGCCTGTCGTCGTTTTGCATTTCCAGTTGCCAGTTGCCAGTTTGCCGGTTGCCAGTTTCCAAAGTTTGCCAGCGGATAAAAAAAGAGTCCACAAAATTGCCGAACAAAACTGGACAATTGGCAATGAGCCCCGCCGCTGCCGTGGGGTACTACATTTAATTAATATATATATATACATGCACATATCTATTGTTCAATTGTGCCTGCCCCAGCACCGCAAGGACACTGGCCGCCGCCTCCATTGCTTCTATTTTGGCTCCGGGTACAAATAAAATTAAAATGTTTTGTGGCTTTTTCCCAAAGGACGCGTGGCGTCATTTTTTGTTATAACAAAAAGCATACAGGGCGAGAAATATATTTTAAAATATTAATAAAAGTAATTCCATTACATATTGTATTGTTTACCTTTATGCATTATGTGTATGTTTCTAAGGTTGATAATAAACAGGATTCATATTGAATAAACACACAGAAATCTTCTAGTATTTATTAAAATGTACTCAGAAGGATCAATATAATAAATCCGGATGACTGGTAACTAAACTTAAAATTAAAAATGCTGTTATTTACAGTTTAAGTCTCTGTAAAATGCATTGATTCAAAAATTAATAAATTATTATTTAAAAATTTATGAATACAAATTTGTGTAAATAGCAAGCACAGACAGATCTTGTCAAAGACAAGAAACAGGCTTATTCATTCTTTTTTAGCATACTCAGAATTAACGCAGGCTTTACTTAGCTTAAGGGAAAATGATGAAAAAGTCTGTGTTAATGTAACTTTTAAAATATAATACTTCAAAACCTTCAAGAAATTATTTTAATTTTCAAATGTCTGCACTTTAAAGACAAAGAATGGACAAAGAGGTGGTAAGCTTTAACAATTTAAACCTACATTTTTAAAATGGCCTGGTATTAATTTAAACGAAATTAAAATTTTGTATATAATATCCTTGAATTTTTTTGAAACTAATTAAAAATGCACCTTCTCTCAGATTCCTTTTCCCTCTGTGCAGGAAAAAATGTTGAATGGTGCAATAAAAACGCACGCTGATCGGACGCGATGGTCGGGGTCAATAGGCAGCAGATGAGGATGCAGATGCAAATGCAGATGCTGCTTCTGTTGCTGCTGCTGCTGTGGCCGATGTTATTTTCCCGATGACCGCAAACAGTCTAGACCAAAAAGTGCATGTCCTGCGAGTAAGGACAGCGGGAAAGAGGAGAACCGTGCGTGCCAGCCAGCCAGCCAGCCAGCTAGCCAGCCATCCACCCGATATCCGGGTAATGAAGGATCCAATATACAAAAGCAAACTCCAATACGAATACGAATACGAATAATTTAAATATTTAATTAACACATTCCGGCGGCCGGGAGACGCCATCGTCGCGCGTGTGTGTGCAATTAATGCGGGAATAGGCGCAATTAAGTTTGTCGCAGTCCGCTCGAGCAGGGATTGTTGCCATGGCTTATCTGGTGATTCCGATCGAGCTTCAACCGGGCACTTCACCTGGCCTCCTCCAGCCGGCTTCGGGCTACGCAACGTGCTTCTTGTTGGGCTTCGTAGCAAACGGGGATGTGTGCCGGCGGCTGGCCAAAGATTTATCTGCATCCGGTGTCCAGTTACCATGGACACTCGGCCTCGGCCTCTCGGCCTCTTAGGCACTCAGCCTCTCAACCTCTCGGTTTGAATGATGCGCATCTCGGGCATTTTGGAAGTAAATTTGTGTGCAAATGGGCTTTTTATTTGGCTCATGTTTCCTCCGGCCATGGCTGTCTCCGCTCGGCCTCAGAATGCGCCGTCTCGTATCTGCTGGATACCTGTGCTCGAGCTCCGATCCCGATTCCGATCCCGAGATCGCATTTAAACTCGTCGCTAGTTCGCTGACATGAGCGCTTGCGGAAATTCGCCATCGCTGAGATCATGGAGCCAACATATGATAGGCGATTCATAGGCTCCAGCTCCAGACCCAGACCAAGTCCCAGAGCTAGTCCAGCTTGATGCCATGTAGCATGTCCATAAATATGCCCATTCAGATCGCTGATGGCACTTGCCTCTGGACCGGAGGCCTGCTTTTTAAAGTTTATTTGCGCCATTGCCGGCTAAAGAGTTAACTGAAAGCTTATGACTTTGCTGGAGATTTTTCATCAATTAATATTACCCATTAGTTTTTAAGGCCTCCGTTTCATATGCATTATTAATAGTAATTGGCAAGCAATTTGTTAGATCAGCGGCTTAATACACGCTTGAGAATGCTACCGTTTGGAAAGCATTATGAACGATTAGCAGCCATAAAAAATAAGTTGTTAATTAAATAACTTAACTGCTGGTGAGTTAAAAGAAGACAAGACTTAACTTGATTTTTATACTTTTCTTAATCGGTTTTAAGTTTTTATTATAGGAAACAAATAAGGATTATAAAAACAACCATTCAATAGCTTTTAAATGGATCTATTGATCATTTTGGAATGGAACAATTAAGGAAAAATTCTACGTGCTTTGATTTGGCAAATTTCTAATGAAAACTAGGAAAGGTAAGAAAGTATTCAAAATAAATTAAATATGCGTAAAGGTTCAAGTAATAATTATAATTTTTCTTTTCTTTTTTTTATAAACAACCTATCCTTACTTACATTAAAAATTAATAAGAACAGGTGTAAGAAATCCTCAAATGCAATTTCCCAATACTGAAAAAACATGAATGCAATATTTTGGCATTACCTGGATCACCTGAAAGGATTTCGGCTGCGTTACCTTCACAAACTGCCAGGACAAAATTGGTACAAAAAAAAGTAGCACGGCTCGCAGAAAGGACATTGGCTGTAAGTTGGGAGGGAAAAGTCATTTGCTTGCTCGTCCGACAAGATGTTTGTTCGTTCGGCAAAATAAAGTACACACTGTCTGGTCGGAAAAGGGGCGTAGAATCCAGGAGCACCAAGGGGGCTTAGCGGGAGTATGGGGGGACAGCGGGGGCAGTTGAGCTGCCAGGGACATTTGGGATAACATGCGAACACGGCATATTTGCCGGGATACAAAACGCCAAACGCTGTCTTCCAACCACTCAGCCACTAGGTAATGAATGGATGCGCATGCATGACATGGATGCAATTTTCGACAAAGACCAGGCCCAGCCCAGCCCAAGCCCAGTATAGGCCCCTTTCGGGGCTCGCCTGATTATCTCGTGTTCGGCGCAGCCATATACCCCATATCCTCATATTACGGGGCCCCCGAAAACCCACTCTGCCCAACTAATATATGTACGGCAGTGCGTAGACATGGACGCACTCGTACACGGAGGAAACTGAAATTCACAAAGCTTAATTTAGCTTAAAAATATATATAGTAAGCTTAAAAATTTAGGGCAATTGATTGCAAAAATATTGATTGCAAAAATATACTAATTTGTATGGGATATTGGGCATTCAAATGAATCAAATCAAATAATTATAATAAGACATTTGTTTGTATGTTAATAGCTTACATTATTATAATAAAAGTATCTGTTTCCCTAAAAGTATCGTTTATCGTTTTATATCGACAAATTTCCATTTAGAGAACAACTATTTTTTTTAAGTTTAAAAAGTAACAAGATAAAATATAATTCCCTAAAATTTTAATAACAAAGAAATTTGAAAAATGCAATCTATTTTATAATATTATTACGTTTAAGTATCAAAGAAATACAACATTCCCCGCTTTCTTCCTGTGCCCTCATATTCACGAAAAGCTGTCTAGTTCCTGGATCGCTTTGGGCCCTTTTTGGAGTCCTTGAATGGGAAGTGCTCTGCCTTTTGATCGGGGTCTAGTTAATTGGCTATTTCGCCAACTCCATGGTATTTTCTAAATTGGATCAAAGGTGTGATACGGAAGACAACCGCCACCACCCCCTAAGAGAGCCACCCGCTCTCCCCAAGGCCACCCTCAGCCCCCTCTGGTTTTTCCATTTTCCGGCCATGTGTACTAATTAAAAGCTGGCAAATTCGTGGCCCAAAAAAATAGCAAGGCTGGCGAGGCGAGCATTTTGGCCATATTTCGCGACTGGCCCAAAGGAGGCGGGGCGTTCCAGTTGCAACTCCAGTGCCAGTGCCTCAACCACCACCCACCGCACGCCGCCCACCGCCCACTCCGTCGTGGCAGCTGGAAAGAGCGGTGCGGCGCAGTGCACACACACTGTCCGTCTCGTTCGCGCCGAAAGGAGAAAACCCGTTTTCCACTGCACATGCGCAACTTCCCCTGTTCCACTGTGCAACCCCCGCGCTCTCTGTGCCCCTTCGCCGGCCTTCGCGGCGCTCTCTCGCTCGCTCTCTTTGGCAGGAGTGGGCTTTTGGCCAAAAGCGAGCATGCAACACGACTAGTATGCGCTCGAACTCGGTAATACGCACATCATGGGCGAGAGTGGGCGCGCAAGGTCGCAGCGGCAGCTGTGGGCGGCGGTGGGCGGAGGGAGGCGTTGGGTGGCGGTGCCAGAAATAAGCCGAAAAATCGCGTATAAGCCGAAAGTGCGTGCTCCCGAAGAAGCCACCTACAAGTACGACCACAAAAACAAACAAAGAACGGCAAACGCTAGAAAGTAACATATTTTCGAGTGCTTAAAACATCAACGTCACGTGCCCGTCAGCGACAATGTCTCGGTCTAGTCTTGGTTCTATAACGCCTTTGACCTCCAAGCACGCTGAAGCTTTACAAGTTGAGTTGTTGCCTCGTGCGGCGTGGACTTTGCACCCGGCAGCCCCGACAGCCCCACTATTAACCTGGCCAAAACTGCTACTGTTGCCGGAACTACACGCTACCAAAGCGCTTTCATGTAAGTATTCATTTAGTCCACTATTTCGTTTTAGTGATTCGTTAGTGTTTGGAACGAAAATAACTGGAATAGAATAAGTATGCTAAAAGTATTGCCAGTTGAATTAACATTTCAATTTGAAATTAATCAAAAGTGTTAATCATTGTTTCTAATAAAAAAATTACTTATTCAATTTAGTTTCAATTTATTAATTTTTGGAAACCACATTCCTTAAAAGTTACGTATACTAAAAACAGGCTTATGCCCAAATTTAATGCTTTAAAAATTATAAATACTATTAAGTTTTCTAGTTATCACATTTATGCAAAAATTGGGCATACAAACGCAATTAATATCAATTTTCTGTGAGTAAGTAAGTAATTATAATATAAATTCAATAATAATAGAAAGTCCATTTTCCGTAATCACCTATATTGTTTTTATTGAACAAAGTAATAAAAATAAAAACAAAGGAAATAAAAAAACAAAATTCTTACATAAAAACACTATTCAACATACAAAACATATATTAAAAATGTATATAAATGATTAAATAAAGGTAATGGAAAATAGTGAATGAATTTATTCACACTAGCCTTATTTCTTATAATGAATCCCCTTATATTTGATAACGAAACGTGACTAGTCAGATTCAGATAATGGAATAAAGCAGTAATCAACCAGACAAAATCCACTCTATCTTTTTTACTGATACTTAATCAGCCGAAGAGATGTTCATATAAATTAGCATTACAGACAGTAATTACATGCCATTGATAATATATAATATATAATTATATCGAAATAACTAACATTACTTATATTTAAAACTAAGAGGGGTACTTATATTCCCTTTATACATTTTAAAATAATTTTCCTAAGTTTTCCCTGACTAAAATGTTTGGGTAAATACTATAAATACTTATCGTTGGCAACCACTTTAAGGAGGTTATTCTCAGGGCTTTTACTCAAAAAGCTTATCCAAATCAGCCCTCATATCAGAGGTGCTGGACCATCGGACTGTTGCATATGTTTCCATAAATTTTCGCCGGCCAGCAGAGAAATGCCATGCAATGGCTTCGAAAAAATATAAGCGGGAAAATATTATGGGGGAAAACAAAAAATACCTGCCTAAGAGTTTTCTCCAGCGCTCTCGTTATTCCAATTTTTATTCGTATGATGAAAAGCCACGCAACTATGTTCGTATGTTCGTCGCGTGTCTGGGACCATAAACAGAAATTGTTTCGCAAAACGCCTCCGTCGCTTTTGCGGGCGCACCATCGACATTGCAAAATAAACCTGCACAGAGCGAGAGAAACAGCAAAAAATTATCATGGGCAAAGTAATCGTATTCATAAATATGCTTTTCCATTTTCCCCCCAACCTATATATATATATATATTTATATAGTAGAGTATGTAGTGCACCCTTAGCCTAGGCAGCTATTCATCAGCGCATCATGTTTAAGCGTTCGTGGCGTCGATGATACAACCGATAAGAGACCAATTTCGCAATTGCGGCGCTGGAATTTTTAATTAGTTCAAGAAAGCCGCAGCCGGCTGTCGGCTGTAGGCTCTCGGTCAGGTAGCTCTCGTTATGGCCAGAGCTGGAGAGCCAAAACCAGTCGAGAACGAAACAATATCCTCTGAAGCGCACACGAAACGCGAGCAAAAATTTGCATACTGCTCGACGCTGCGCTACTTTGACGGTCCGCGGACGGAGACGACCATAAAATGTATTAAACTAAAGTATGTGTTAAGTGCACATGTCACAGGTCGAATTCACTAGTGTTATGATTTATCTCTTTTAGGGATTTTAATGACGTTTTGAATGTACAAGGGAGCCAAATACTCGGGTAATTACTCATTAGCCATAAATTAATAGGTGAAGCAAGCTTGACAATTGTGTATAACTTGTGTTCTATTTTGTCTTCTGGGAATTATTCAGTTTACAAGTTCTTATGGATTTTCTATCAAATTTTTTATTTAATAGCTTATTTTTCAGATCCATTAGATTTTTATTACCATTCGGATTTTTTTTTTCAATATTTATCCGTAAAATATACACACTACTCATTAGAGATTTTTCTTTCTCTGGTAACTAATTACTTTAAACTCAATATTAATTTATCATTAAAGAAATAACTTATTTTAATGGATGGATAAGCTCTTAACACAGCTGTTTCCCAAATTGTTTTATTATTTTAATTACTAGCTTATAATTAGTTACTATTGGTATCGTTCATCAGTCACTTTTTTCAACCCAACTCGCCTAGCGTTAACCAATCTTGTTATTAATTAAAAAAAATGAAACAAAAAAATTAACAGTTTTGTTTGGGCTTCGAGACCAAAAAGTATTTTGTTACCAATGGAATTTTCGACTGGCTAGACTTTGTGTGGTGCGGTAGCGGTTAGGAAAAATTGGTGGTTGCCGGCTTGACGGCGAGAGTGGAAGTATGGAATAATTAAAAACAATTCAATTCGCAATTTGCACCATAATAAAATAAAATTACATATTCATTTATGCAGAATATAACCGCTAAACTGCAACTGCAACGCCGCAGAGGCCCGGCTTGGGTTTCGGCCTCGTCTTTGGCCAGTTGGCCACATGCAACCGGATTGCACTTGGGTGCAGTGGAGCAAGAAGTTAGACCTACACGAAGGGTCGTTGCCTGCTTTCGGCTGTGGGAATCGCACTGTGTTGCATACTCGATTGATTGTTCCCAAATAGAATATATATTGGGTCCCTTTCTCTTTGTAGAGCTTTTGTAGCCGCTTTTGGGTCGGTTTTGGGTCAGTTTCTGCATTGTCTGAGCCCCTGAATATTTATAGTGTCATGTCTAGAGCGGCGTCATGCAACTGTTTCTCGCGTTCGACTAAAATATAATTTGTTCCATTTGATGGTAGACTGAAAGCACCTACCTGCCTGTCTAGCTTCCATCCTCTCATATTTTTCAGCGAAATGAATTTATTTTAATGAGCAGCGGCACTGCACGCACATTTCACTGCGCTGCCTTGTTGGGTGTGTAAATTATTGCGAATTGTTGCAAATGCACTTCTAAGCAAACATAACTTATTAATGCTTTCAACCCATTCTCACCATTAAATGCGGAATTAGTTTTGAGCGGAGGCAATGCAAAATTACTGGGTGTGGATATTGTTATAATTATTACTATAATTTATCGCATACTGTCTCATTAGTTTATTAATTAAAAAATGCAAGAAAGAGAGCAGTCTCAGGTTTGGTAATTAACTAGTGATAAGATCTTTTCAGCGGGAGATGAATAGTGATTTCATGATTTCATTTTTTCTGATTATATGAACATACTTTTTACCTTAAAAACAGTAGGTATTAATTTTTTGATCTTACAATAATCTTGAAAGACACATAATATAAATATATTTAGTTAGTTTACCCTTTTAGTTAAAAGGCGAAACACTCCCTCAAATTCACTTATTTAGCAGCTAAGACTCTTAACAAAACCGTCCAGCTATGAAAAGACCAACGATCAGCCGGAAAACTAGTTTAGTTTATTGTTTTTAGGGGTCGCTCTTAACGGGAGCCACCGCTACAGAGTGTGTTTAGCGTTCGTGCTGGCGATTAAGCTGTTCATTCGTTTGGCACGCTTTTTGTAGGAAAAGCACCGCCAGAGGCAGCGGCAACCCCTTCGCTGTCATTAAAAAATACCAGCCTCCAATGGCAGGAAGTAAATGAAATGTTTTCTACAAAAATTCTTATATAATGTCTTTATTATCATCCCTAGCTGAGCCCCACAGGGGTGATAATTTATTAGCTATGTATGAGTTGAAACAACATTTCAGTTGGAAATAATATTTCCGTAAAAATAAAAACAAGTTAAAGGCAAATAATAATTAAACAAAATTTTAACCATGGAAATACAAAATTTTTAAGGTTAATCTTAAATGTAATTCAATTTAAATCAATCAATGAGCATTTAAATTCCATTAAATTGGCTGCTTTAAAAATGTGATTCACCGTACTCGATTATTTGCGGACTTGCAGCTTAACACTCTGTTGCCTGATGTCCTTTTTGGCCAGGTGGACAGGGTGAACCAGGGCCAAAACGATGAGGAAATAACGGAGGGAGTTGGGCCCGCAAAGGTCTGGCGCTTGTGGACGAAGAACAGTGAGTTTATAAAAAAATGTGAGTGCTTTCATTGACGTTGGTTTATCGGAGGTGGCATTCCCGGGCTTTTTACATTGTATGCTGGCCATGAAGACCAACCTTTTATTTAAATGTTAACAATAAAAATGAATTTGCATTTATTGATTTTTGGCCAGTCGTGTTTGCCGGCGTTGGGTGGCGACACTTTTTTAAACAGGTCATATCCACATTCGCAGCCACATCCACGTAGCGAATCAGCCGCAATCCCTGGCTGTATAAGCGGAGTATGTCTGCTTCTTTTTCTCTCTCCCAGGATGCTGTGATTGAATTTTTGAATAGTTGGCCAGGCAGCTTTAATAAGCCTGTTGGATACACCATTATTGTCTTGGAGGTGGCCAGAAAGCAAAGGAGAACACACACGCCAGCGCAGACGTAATAAAGATCCTGCAGTGGCCGTTTGTTAAGCCTTTGTCTAGCAGCCATTTTAAGTGCCATAAAAAACTCCAAAAGTTGTAGGAACAATGTAGACAGCGTGTTTTCATTTTATGCGAATTAAGCTGCCACTTGAACAACTTTGCCGGCGACGGCAACGGCAACGGCGACTGCGACTGGACCGCCGAGACCGAGACCGACACTGACAACAACAACGTCACTGATGGTGGAAATCCAAGAACAACACACAGTCACACACACCCCATCAGCAGTTGGGACTCATGCCACACGAGTGTTAGGTACATAGGATTGTCCGTATGTGGAATGGTCTAGGCAAAGGAGGAGTCAGGATTTTTAATAAATTTTTAGAGCTTAAGCAGGGATTTTAATTTTTTTTCAGGATAGTAGTTGTTGCTAGCCCCTTGCAAGATTTAATAGGTTTCGGTTTTATAAAAGTCAACTTTAATTAATTATTTTTCTTAACATTTAGAATTATTTCCAATATAAAATGAAACTAAATTCAACATTTTGAACCCCCGGTTGCTTATTAATCGTCTCATTCCCTGTAAACATTCCAGAACTTCAATTAAGTATTAAAAAATTTTGTGACATAATTTCAGGAGGATTCCAGGACACGGCTCGCCAGCATTTCCTACAGGGCACGAAGGACATCCTCGGCAACATCAAACGAGAGCGCCCACAAGGGATACAGTTGTTAACGTGGCCAAGGAGCAGCGACGACTATGGTGGGTACAAAAACACAAACATGGCAGCCGAGTGAAGGCAGCAGAAGGACGAAGGAAAGCACTTTATGTGCATATAATGTCCGCCAACACACACGGACGTACACAGGACCACCTCGAGTACAGTGTCGACCAAGTTGCGGGGAATTGTTAATATTGTCTGGGCCTGTAAGCAGCATTTACATGCTGGCCGACACCACGTACTACATACGTCCTGGTTGATGGACGACGGCATGAAGCTCCTGCTCCTGCTGCAGGTCCTGCTTCTGCTCCTGCTGCAGGTTCTGTTTCTGCTGCTGCTGCTACTCCTGCTCCTGCGGATGATGATGCCCGCTTTAAGTAGGCCTCCTCTGGTAACAGACATTGTTTTAAAAATATGTACATGCATGCACTTTGCAGATGTTGAATTAACTGACGAAACCGGCAGCTTTCATTAGAAGCGGAGGTTGGATCCTGTGCCAGGAGAGGGTTATAGGGTGAGTATTTACCATATACCATATAGCAAGAATGGGTACGAGTTCGGTTATATAAAAGTCCGTAGCACATGGCACAGTCTAGGTCTATGCATTAATATGTGTGGCCAAAAGCGTGGGCTCTGTATCAAGTGAGGACTAGAGAGTTTAACTTTTTCAGAGGAGAAATGAGAAAGGATTTTAAATCTGCCTTGGGAGAGGATAACTTTAATTTTTTGGCAATTTTAAAAGAGATTAAATTTAGAGAAACTAAGAATTTAAGAAAAAATGATTCGGAATTTAAAGGTATTCGTATTAATTTTTAAGCATACAAATCACAATCGGTTTAAAATCAATAAGAATGTATTAAATTTATATTTAAATTAAATGCCTTCTTCTTGTAGTCTTAATTTAAAGATTTTATCAAATTATTTATCCCACTAGTTTTATAAAAGAAATATAGTTTCTTGTTCAATAATTATTTAAATCTGTAATCTAGATAGAATCCATATTATTTTGCTTACGAATTTAACTTTGAGGTATCTTAAACAATCCATAAAAATTATTTAAATAATAATGCAGTTTTAGCACTTGAATCAACCTAGGGTTATTCCGACTGAGGCTGAGGACCGGTGTGTGCTCCACCGGTAATCGATTGGACACGGCCTCGCAGCCGGATTCAGTCCTCGAGCATCTTAGGTATTCGGATCAAAAATAATGATGCGAGAGAGTAAATGAGATGCCATTCCGTGCTATTCAAATCAAATGGCGTGGGATGCATGTGAAGTGGTACGCACATGGGAAGGTACGCCACACCACCAACATGAATCGGAACCTGAATCCGAATCCTGAATCCCAATCCCAATCCCAATCCATATCTATGTGGATGGCTTTGATTATACCCATGTCTGTGCGTGTATATAGGAGAGTGTATCCTGCGTCCTGAAAGTAACACACATGGATAGCTCGCTCATTTACCGCCTACTGTCGCCGGGAGTCATTCGTCAGTCAATCCGCCGCTCCTGCTCCTGCTCCAGCTCCTCCTCCTCCTCCTCCTCCTCCGTGTCGTACTCCCATCCGGATACGGATCCAGGCATGTGCGCCAAACCAGCGCACATTCGTCAGAATTTGCATTTCAATTCGAATGTCAGGATGACGGAGCGTCGAATTTGGGTGGCGTTGCCATCGGAATGAAAATAAATCACGCTGCTTTACCGCATAGGCAACTGGGAGCGGGCATGGGAGTGGGAATGGGAATTGGGGGTAGCCATGTGGATGCGGATGGCAAGTGGGGAATGGGTACGCACCACAAGAGCAAAACAGAGCCACCATTAAACCAAAACAGAGCCTGGGGCGTTCTGCGGGGGTGGAACTCATTTATTCGCTTCTTTTTCTGCTATTTTTTTCCGAATGCGAAAATGAATGTGGAAACTTTTCCGCCATCATTTTGAGTGATGTCAATTAGATTGATTTGATCAGCGAAAATATGTGATTTATCAGACAGCAACAGCGCCTGGGCGGCCCCAGGACATTCGTCTCGTCTCTCCGGGTGCGGGTACCCATACCTATGCATATCCCTATCCATCTGCGGACCACGGTGCGTATGAATATCTAATGCGGCACACACACACGTACGCAATTCGCTTCATCACTTGTCCGCTCGTTCGTTCATCTACTTCATCAATCAGTCATCTAACTATATGTTAGTTGTGGTGTCTTGCCACACACTGCCAGGATATAAATACATTGAACTGGGGAAGTGCAGCATCGCTCTTTAAGAGACAGCATTTAGGTAAATGGCTGAAAGTTGCAAGAATTTAATATTTGGGGAGATGATATCTATGGCAAGTCAACTTGGCTTAAGTTGTTATATTTTTTCAATGATGGAGTGGTTTTAGTTTTTATATAAACTATAGGTACTCTGAAAAACCCTGTCAATATTTTGTTAACAATTTTATTATTACAAGTAGACACTTGTATGGTATTATAATTTTAGTCAGAAGCTTGCAAAGTAGTGAAAGTAGTGCATTTCTGACCCCATAAGTCATATATTCTTAATCAGCATCAACAGCCGAGTTGATTTAGCCATGTCAGGAAGACAAATTTTGTAAGGGGTTAAATAGTTAAAATTTAAAAAAATAAACAAAATATAATTAAAAAAAAAATAAATAAAATTTTCCGAAATGAATTGAATGCATTATTGGCCAAGTTATGAATAATTTCCAAACTGCAATGGTATCCAAAATATGGCTTTCCAAAGCTCGACTCATATTAACCCCTTATTACCTCCAAATGAGATACACCCTCTGCCCTCATTAAATCTCCAAATAACAAGGTAAACTATCCCAAAGAAAGCCAACTCCTCTCTAGACCCGTGTTATAACGACCATAATGAGGGATATTTGATTAACCGCTCTCGCCCCGTTGTGGGAATATAATATAGTTACGAGTGCGAGCAACGCATCCGGCTGCGAATCACTTCGGCAAACAAAAGCGGCACGTTACTAGCAACGCCTACGATATTAATAAACCATTGGGCGAAGCACTTGCGGCGCCGCACAGAGCAAATAAAATAAATCAAATCGGAGAAAGAAAGCAAGCAAATCGCAATCTGAACGAGCGGCGGCCTGTAACAAGGGGAGTCCCCCGGTTTTTGGCAGCCCGAAATTTATGCGCGCTCTTTGCCTTTGGCCGCTCCCACGCAATGTTTCGTAATATTTACGGATCGGGGAGCGGGAAACGGGGATCGGGAGCTGGTCCTGCGGTTGCGTTCTGTCCCCCTTTTTTCGGGGGTGGCTACATGTGTCAATAACTCATTTTCAAATGGAAATAACATCGAATAAAATTCGCGCTTCCTCTCTATGGTTCTCTCCACTGCCAGTGCCATGTGTGTCAATCCATTTATTCTCGTTCTTTTGGGCCGTGGTTTGGGCCACGGCCCGCCGCCGCCGCTGGCTGACTGATGAAATATCGTGACAAGCAGTATAAAAGCTATTAAAGTCGAGTGTAGATGGCGCTACTTGAATTTGTCAAAATGTCTTTTACGCGCAGCCGGCACCCCGAATACCCAATACACGCCTATGGGCCAGAAAGGAGGTGGCACCTCCAACCCCAGAAACCTATGCCCGCTCCCACTCCCACTCCCAGTCCCAATTCCAATCCCCGATCCGGAGCCACCCACACACACATGCCAAATGTACGGAATATGTCATGGGAACGGGTGAAACTTTGATTGATGCCGTTGTGTCACGCAGGCGCGCATGTGGCTAATGGGCGGTCGCCGGCATAAAAAACAGTCGACTTTTCGGTCTTGCGGGTCGGGGAAAGTCAGGGGAGGGGGAATTCGCGCCAATCAATTGAGTGATGTTGCCAATTTGGGCATTGTTCAGGCCGACGATTCGATGAGCTATCTTAATCGAGCCTGAGATACTGGTTACTCGCGATCGGACAGAACCAAGTCAAGGTATTAAGAAATGCACCAAAAGAAAATTGAATCAAGTTGCTAGGATTATTTTCTTTATATAAAATATATATAGTCTTCAGAGAATAATATATATAAATACTTATGTACCCTAGTACTAAAAGTAGTCTTTGAATTTTTGATTTGATTCTAGAGGAGGATCTTATATTTTACTCCCCTAATTCCTACTTTAATTCACCGCTTATTTTCTAAATAAACCCATTAAACCCCATTTCTCCCAGTGCAGTGTCCCGCTGTTGTTTCAGTGGCGTCCACAAATAAACGCGCGCCCCAAATGCATCAAAGTAACGAGCTCAAGCTGCGCACCGCAGTCCGTCCTGGTCAAGAGGAGCCTTCCAAGGGGGCTTGGCCCGGACGGGGACGGGGGTATATCCACTCAAATGCCCTACAAGCGACTGGCGCCTGCAGTTGTGATATATGAAATTAACTTAATAAAGCAGTGAAATATCGCCAGTGAATGGAACGCGATTCGCGAGACGCGATCAGCGGGCGCTAGGCGACTTGCTGCGACTCCATAAATTGTTGGCACTTTGGGGGTCAGTAGGCGCCGGAGACGGAGAAGTGCCATCCCGCCACACCTGAGGTGTCCGCTGGCCTTTCCTTACTCTTTTTTATTTTTTGTCTTAAATAGTTTCCCGACCAACTTGGTGATAATTCACAAAAGTGAATGGCCAATTAAAAAGGATTTGTTAGACATGGAAGGTTGAAGTACTAAAGAGATTGCGAAGAAATAATTGTGTAGGCTTTAAAATAATCTCTCTCTTAAGACCTTTTGACAAACAAAATTAATATTTAAAACAGCTTGAAACTTCACAAATTCATATATTTAGAGCACTTTATGACTTAGAGTTTTACAAGCCTTCCTGTAAATATTTCTTAACGCTTTACAATATAAAATGACACCTTAAAGAAATCTTACATAATTTTAAAATCCTTAAAGTCCCTCATATACTAGATGTGGAATGTGCCCCCAGTCTTGCCGATTTAACTCTTTCGGCCTCAGAAATATTTAGCCATCTTAATTCGAAATTCCCCCGGGAGTTTAAGCTGTCGAATTGCATTTCGAAGGACCCCGAAAAGTCATCTGGGGGTATATGTATGGTCACCACAAGAGTGTGTGCCCGCCTGGCCCGATGATGGGATGATGGCATTCTGCGCCATTGTTCCATGGAGCCCCATTGTCTGGACTAAATTAAGCAAACTTTGCATGGGTGCCGTGCATAGTTTCGTCCCAAATCAATTCACCCGGAGCCGAGGCCCACCTTATCTCCGGGCTCCACGCGCTCATCCCTTCCCCGGAAGCCAGAAGGCAGAAGGATGCCGAAGGAGCAGCAGCAGCAGCAGCAACCCGGCCAGCCTTAACTTTTCACTGTGCCCCGTGTCTCTAAGCCTGGCCGTGAGCAGCGAGCAATAAATTACGTTAAAGACGCCAGTGCCAGGAATCGGTCCCAGAAATTTGCATTCCACACACCAACACCAACACCAGCACCACCACCACCCCTTTCTCGGGCGGAGCGGCACACGACGCATCATCATAATTAATAAGAGACAATTTGACAATGGCCCTTTAGCGTTAACAGCGATATTACTTTCAACGGCGGCGAAGTGAGCAGCCGCCGGAAAGCACACACAACACACACACACACCCCACTCAGAGGATGGAACACACCCCCTTGCCATTTTGCGCCAAATTAAATTCAACCTCAATTGAGGGGTTAATTTCTATCACCAGGCAAACAAAAACAAAAACAAAAACGCCCAGCCCGCAGACGCTGCCTGGGGTGGCCTTCGCCCTCCTCTTTTCCCCTTCTCCACTTCTCTCTCGAGGGGAGTGGATTTTGGGGTGGACCAGGGGCTGGTTGGGGTGGCGGCAACGTTGGGCTGCCAGGTCGCCCCCATTATCTGCATCGAGTTCCACATAGAAAATCATTACGGCATTCGCACCATGAGACGTATTCAATTTGAGTGTCGCTGAGCTCTTTATTACGTTAGTGTGAAAGTCGCGTGCACCGAAATCCTGCCCGGACACTGAGAGAAATATTAGTAATTTAAAATGGGAATAAAAAAAATATATTATTAAATACATACAAAGTCAAATGAGTATCGTTTTCATTGAAAAGAAAGTTAAGGAACTTAAGGCCTTTGTAAAATGCGTTAAAACCCTATACGTGACTTAGGATTCTCAAGTCTTTACCTTGGAGTATGGAAATATTGACATATAATTTAAAAAAAATTAATATATTTCTTATTTATTTCTCCTTTAAAATAATAATATTTCACAACTTATTTAGAAGACAGTTAATATGTTTGGATAATTAGTATAAACTTAAGTTTTTACATTTCTCTATGTTTATTCCTGGGGCATCCCCCGGACACTGGCCCACCTCCTGCGCCCTTGGCATTCATTCACGGTGCGTAAGTCACAGCAACAACAATAACAGAGCCCGGCGTTTTGGTGGAGGAAGAGGTTGTCCTCTATGGGCAGAGGGGAATGGGAAGTGGAAGTGGCCGTGGCCGTGGAAGTGGAAGTAAATTGAAAGCATGCTGCGAGGCTGGAGAGGATTCCTCCCGCAGCCCTAACCCTTCAATTGGCAGTGCCACGAAATCCATTAGCAGGCAGCGTGCGGCGAGAAAGCCGAGCTCGGAGTAGGAGCCAGAGCAGGCGGTGACCATGAGGCTTTTATGCACGGAGCGTCCTGTCCTGCATCGTTTTTCGGTTAACCATGGGCATTCCACTCCATCCCCGGCTCCATTGCCTGCTTTCAATCTCGACGAGACTCATAAACATATGCGCCTCACGTCGTTTGGCGTGAATTTAATGTGGTGGCGGCAGAGCAGAGTAGACGACGACGACGACGACTACGACGAGGTTTACTCGACACCCCGGCAGCCGTAGACTTTCAGACCTTCAGACAGGCGCTTAGCCGTTTGCCTGATGAGGTTACTGACTTTGGCGAATTAACTCCCACCACGACCACGAGCAGGAGCAGGAACCCGGGAGCTGGAGCGTTCCTGGGGTCGCTGGCGGACCGGAAACCACTGCATTTTGTTTGGCCCGAAAACCGGGGTGGCACGCTTCAACGCCTCGGAAAATCTCAGGGGACACTTTAGCAGTACAATGCAGCATTTAGATAAACCGAGACTTTAGAGCCCTTCTGACTTCGAGTAGGAAGTGAAGAGGCTGGGGCCTGGAAATCAATCCTTCACCGCGGGGGTGTGTCCTTGTAGCCAGATTAGTTAAATACGAGTTCGAGGGGATCTCCGTCCAGGGGTTTTGTTTAGCTTTGCTCATTTAATTGAAATTAATAGTGGCCGAAATGAGGAGAAAGAAGAAATTAAGCTATCTTTGGCACGCTGAAGTTTGTATACCCTTGCAGTTTGCCATAGGATCATTTAGGTAAAATTAAAAACATATATATGTTATATATATATATATAATTATACATTATATAAAAATACTTGATCAGTATTTTTATATATATTTAAATAGTATAAAATAAAAATATTTTAGATTTGACTTATCTAGTATAATATAAATTATAAATTAATATGTTGAAAAAAAAAAATGTCAACTAACCTATTGCATTTTGTAATTTCAGTAACAGTTTCACATTGACAGGTTTGCATTTTCTCTACACTTAACGATAAAATTATAACACCCTGCAAGGGTATAAAAAGCTTTTCGAATTAGAAAGAATATTAATGATCCTAGACTGAAACATCTGTATCCTGAAGGGTCTAATATTGAATGACAGGTTTATATGGAACTTTTTTTGTATATCAAATAATATTGTATTTGTTGACAGTACAAATATTTTTGTTATAAGCCATTGACTCTATTACCATACCTTAATTCGCCCCCAATCAAGTCTTTCTAAAAATGTCTGTTTCAGAATAATAATATTATTGATCCTAGATTGAAACATCCTTACGTCTGATATTAAATTGGTTATATACAAACGTAGATAATCATAGTTAAATTTATTATATTTAAACAATATTACTTCCTTTCCATATTTTTATTGGTGTCTGCCAAATCGAATTAATCACTTGCACAGACAAGGGACTAACTTAGTCAACATATGCCGCTAAGCGTCCTGTTATTCTAGCCACATTTCACCGGATTGCTGCCCCCGATCTAATCAAACAATCAAATAGAAATAATCGGGCATATCAAAGCCCCGCTATATATACACGGACAAGTGCCCCGAAATCCGGAATCTGAAATCAAAGAGTATAAAGTTATATAGAGAGGGCATCTCATACAAAAAAATGTGTTCTATG
>JAEIHY010008407.1:0-12334 GCA_018904565.1 Drosophila tsacasi | reverse complement strand
TTTAGTGAGAAAAATAGGGAAAATTTAATTATACAAAATTATGGTTTATGGCGGGTGACAGCTTACGTGCCAATTTATTTAATGACCTGATATTGAAACGTACTGAAAGGGCGTGACTGGAGGAAGAGGTGTGACCAGATAGATCTTGCTCTGGCGATTAGTGATTACAAATGAAAGATGTTACTGGCATAACAATTACTCTATTATAAAAAAGAAATAGTAATTGTTGCCAGGGAAAGTATATATATTTTTGTTACTACCTTAACAATTGTTAATAAATATGTAAAATATAAGAAACCCATTAACTAATGTCTAATAACTTAGGCTAATAAACTCCGCCCCACTCGTATTTTTCCTTCAATGTCAGCAGTTTCCACTTCGTGTATTATATTTTTGTGTGACTTTTTGTTAATGAATGAATTTCGTATTTTGTGGACTTGCAAAACTGTGACAAATTGTAAAGCGCTTAAATGGTTTATTACAGAAATGCCAACCAATTTACTCGTCAAATCAGAAACTCATCAAAATTGTTGCATGCCATTTAACAATCAAAAGTACATAGCACAAAAAACGCAACGTTTCGTCTTATCGATTGTAGGAAATTATACAAAATGAAGTTGCTTTTTTGCTATTCGTATATTTCAGAGTTACGTGTCGTTGATAATTAAAACTCAGAATTGTTTGTGACTTTCAAGCATTGCTCAATGAAGCAGTGGCTGGTTGCTAGAAGGGGCTTTTTTAAGAGGTTATAAACTCTTTCCTCTTTAAAATTGCAGACTATGCCACTGAAGAAGTGCTTGTGTATTTTTTTGTTTTATTTTTTTGCGGGTTATTCAACCTTAAGTATTCTCCCCAGGTAGAAATTCATTCGCCTGGGTTGGCTTAGCTTCTTTTTATGCTTTTATATCGTCCAGTTTTTTATGGGTTTGTTCGACATGCAAAGTGTTTTTGGACAAACTCCACCCACAACCCTCTGGGCAAGCTGCATGAGCGGCTTTTCGGCATTTGTATCTCGTGGTTTGCCGGCTAATTAAAATTGGGTTGTTCGAGGTTTATGAGTGTGTGAGCGTGAGTGTCTGAAATACTCGCACTGACGGCTGCTTTGTTGCCGCCCGAAGTGGCGTCATCCGCCACTGTAAACTGGCGAATGGGAATGAGCGCTAATTTAATTTACAAATTAGCCGCACTCGAAAACTGCACGGCAAAGTGTCGAACGAATTTCGGTGTAGCTACTGAGTACAATATTTTAATTTGTCATTTTTCTGTCGGCAATAGCTCAGGTCTGACAGAATGGACTAGGTGTAAAGTTAATAGAACATTGGGTAAAGTTTAAAAGGCGGTGTCTTTGGAATTTCGATCGAAGTTGTGAGGGATTTTTGGGGTTAACCACAATTTTGATTTGCCTATTAAATGGGTTTGGATAAAATGAGAAGGAATATATAGCTTTTTTAATCGTTTTATTTATAGAAAACTTGTTTGTACAGAAGCAATATAATTTTTTAAGAATTTATTAAGTTGAACTATAATTTTGTAATTTCATTAAAGCCTTAAGATATATATCTTTATATTTATTAAACTTATCTGACAAGTAAATTGCTTGTATAAATTCCCACTATAAAAGCTTAAACTAGAAAGTGTGAATAAATAATTAGGAACTACTACAAATTAGTAAGTCTAGAATAATCCCACAAGAATTTAATAGAAACTACTAATCAATTAGAGATTACTATAAATTTGTAAATAAGGATAATCCCTTAATAACTTGTTACTTTTTCTTCTTTAACTAGTGACCTGTATTTTTGGTATTTACGAATTTTACTTCAAGAACTTTAAGAACTTTGTTCTAAATATTCTTTTGACATTTTCCACTATCGTCCCCCTTGAATATTTCCATAACTCAGCTTCATTTTCAACAGCCACTTGATCTGGGCATGCAAAATTGTTTGCTTTGCTTGGGAGTAAT
Source organism: Drosophila tsacasi (assembly GCA_018904565.1). Classification (NCBI taxonomy): domain Eukaryota; kingdom Metazoa; phylum Arthropoda; class Insecta; order Diptera; family Drosophilidae; genus Drosophila; species Drosophila tsacasi. The sequence goes on along the minus strand of JAEIHY010008407.1, from coordinate 10,371 downwards.
GGTAATCTTATGGTAATTGGTGGAGTGAAACGAATTGCATTTCGAGTTGCACGACTTGCAGGCCCATGAAGTGGATGCGGAGGAGGTGTGCTGCCTCATGGCCACGCCCATCTCTGGGAAGGAGCATTCAGACCCAGTGTTGATGATAAATCTCCGGCTGAGCGTAAGACATAAAAAACATTTAAATCCCAAGGCTTGTTTGTCGCAGACAAGTTATTTGGATTCCAAATGTTGTCGTGGCTGGGCATCCCCCTCCAGAGGTGGCAAGTTCTGTCGGATCCATGTTGACACAACGTGTGGAGCAGACAGCGTGCCTCTTCGAGGGGAATCTCCGCCCCTGGCCGTGATACGCAATCATAATTATGTCTGGAGGTACATAATTCTTTCCCTGCTTTTCTGGCTACCGTTGGGTAACTGCAAATAAAGCGACTGGTTTTTGGTTTTCGGTTTCTCATCTGCTCTTCTCCCCACCGGAAATGTGACCCCGAGGCACATCTGGAACTTGACGTGCCATCTCCACCGGATCGCATAATTAACTGCATTGTCTGAACGACTTCATTAGCTGTTGTTTTCCCTTTTGCAACTGGAAAATATTGAATATTAAAATTCAAATCAAATTGGATATGCTAATGCCATGTTTCACTTTTATGTGTTTGTCTTTCCCGAAAAACTCTCCGTAATTTAAAGAAATTTCAACGAAATGGAGCTGCAGCGGCTGAAATCAAAGCATATGCATTAGGTCAAGCTCGGCCAGAAGTAAACAATTTTTTGTCGAGGCGTCAAAGCTAATGCCCAACAAAGATAGAAGCCAAATAAACATTGTGGCTTTGGGTTTATCGTGGATGAGAGATCTTTTTTCTTCTTTCCATTTTTGATGCGACAACAAATGAATTGTTTATTACCTCTGCGCATGCAACATTAGCAATTGGAGTTCCATAACTTATGTATGGGCTGGGACTGGGACTGCTGGCTGACGTTTCCGCAGAATTTTCCCCGGCTTTCCACTCCCTTTAATCATTGCCTGAATGGTTCATTAGAGGCATGCAAAATGTGGAAAAATGGGAAAAAATAAAAGCAGTACCAGGCAGCAGCAGCAGCTCGATTGGAGTTCCTCGACACGTTCTGGCCGTTGAGTTCACTCAACTTTCGCCCGAGTGCCGGCGAGTGCCATAAACATTTCAGCAATTGACAACGCGATCCGCCCGGGCCACATTTGTTATTGTTAAAGCCAGACAATTTGGCTGCCTCTGCAAAAGGAAATAAAAACAAATAAAAGGAGAGTAAAGCAAGCAAAAAACTCCCATAAAATGTTATTTAATCTTTTAAGTGAGCGCCAATTAAAAACTTTAACTACGGCTCGTTGATGTGACATAATTCCGCAGTCTTGTAAGAATATTATATCTTCGATCTTACACATGTTGACCCAAATAGAACACAATTCCTGAAGAGGAGACCATGTGTTGTGATTTTCTCCAGCCAGACTGACAAGTTTCTGCTGCTAATTAAGGCAACTTCCTTCTTGCAGGAATTCCTTCCCCCAGGAATTAGGTCAGCGGGGTTTTAAAGAAGGAAATGCAAAAAAGCTGCAGACAGATCCCTGACATATGGCGAGCACTAATGGATGACTGGGCAGCGCTCTCGAGACCCTCTCGAAAAAAGCGTGAAAAGGGATCCAACAGCGGCTATCGTGGTTGGGGCATCTTTGTCTGGGCCGCTGAAAGAAATTCACTTGTAAGCATGACCAGAAGTTGTGTTTACGTAACCCACATACCGCCTGAACCCCTTTCGGGAAAAATGGGTTATCATTAAATATGACACGGACAGCGAACGGATACGAAATTGAATTGCACTCCGCGGAGGTGTGAAGGGCGGGCAGGCGGTGTGAGGCCTCTGCTCCAACATGCACAATTAACGAACCAAAAAAAAAACTGGGGAAATGGAAGAAAGAAACTCTTGTTTGCCTGCCTGTGATTTCGATGGATCCGATAAGATATGAATGAAAGCAGCCAACACTATGTTCCATGTTGGGCCAGTGGGGCAGAAGAAAGCCCTTTGATGACGTAAGTGCGACAATTTCTTTCCAATTAAATGTCAACGTCGCGATAAGAATTTATGTATCGCCTTTTGGGGTTCTTTCGCAACGAGGCATTTGTTGTGCGAGTAGTTCTAAACGATGGAGTTGTATATACAAATATTTTTTTAAGAAATGCAATATATCAAAAAATTTATAAAAAATATCACAAACTGTTATATATCAAAATTGTAAATGTAGAAAGAAATACATTAACGGTAAAAATGCCCAAATTATTGAAAAATATATTTATTTTAAAGTAATGTTTTAATTCTTTATCTCTTTAGGGGTTTTATTTCTCTTTAAATTGTAATTAAATTTCTGTAAACTAATATTTCATTTTCATTAGCTGCTAAATGAAAAAATTTTGAGCAAATCCCTCCGGATCTGGTTTATTTCTTTTCTACAATCTGTAACAATTCTTTTAAACGTTTCCCTTCGTGCCATTATCGTTTTCGCTGAAAGAGAAACCATTTAAAAATGCGTAAAACGATTGGTTCAACAAAGCACTTCCCCCAAGTTCAAAGTCGAGTAATCAAATTTTGTGTTATTGCTGCTATTGAACTCTTGTTAGCGGAATGGAAGTGTTTGGTGAACATACATGGCCCGGCTATGTTTTGGCATTTAACGCATGATTGAGTCATTAAGATATGGAGTGGTGTCCCCTCCACTCCGACTCCAACCCTCGGCGGGTAATTCGATCCACGGAACGCCGAGTAATTTCGAGCAAGTAAGCCGATCTCTCGTGGGTTTGCTCGCGAAATGCAAACAGTTGCCACATTTAAGTTTTATGAGTTAAGTTCATTTTCGATTTCGTTTAACGTCGCACGACCCAGGCCAAGCCAAAAACCAGAACCAGTATCATAAAACTACCCAATCTGGCGGGTGCCGGGGGGCCATAGGTGTTGGCTGTTGGGCATTCGGTTTCGTTTCGATTCGTTTGAGTGATCCACTGATTCGATGATTCATTTGGTGGTTTTTGGCTTCAACTTGGATCCCCAATGTGCTAGAAATGATTATAAATGTGGTATCTTAGGCAAATTTGCACTTCATCGGGTTTTATGAGGGGTGCTTTAAGCGTGTTTGGTGGGTAATTAACATAAGGCACTTCAAGTCACGGAAACAACTCTAAATTGGAAGCTGCAAATTGTTGGATCTTAAGAAAAATGTTTGGATTTATATGAAAATTCAAACTATCTTAGAGAGGGGGAAATATTATTTAAATTTGTAAGGAATAATCAAGTTATAATCCCACATTTTTCAGGGTATTTATAGATTGACTATCCCGAACTGCAACATTTCTGTCTGCCATTCTGCCTACCCTTGTTATTCTATAATAGTGCAAAAATCATTTGAGAATTAAAATTTCCTTATGGCTAATTATAGAAGCGGCTGGCGTTTTACCGATCTGCCGATCTGGCAAAGTTGAATAACACCGAGGCGCTGACACACACTCGGCGAATGCATGTGCCTCATACATTGTGCCAATGTGTGTATATTTTTAGCGATATTTCAAACATTTGGCGCCGGCAATCGGCAAACGATTCTGTGCAATTTACACTCACGCATCGCTGGCAAATAACAAAGCGAAAAATAGGGAGGGGTAAATGAGAGGGAAGGAAAATCAAATGGGCGAGGGAGATAGGGTAATGGGAACCCCTGCAGCGACACGTGCCACTGCACGCATTTTCATTACATTTTCCACACACCCCAATTTCCCCGTCGATTTGATTAAATGTCTTTCATTTAAATGGTTCGAGTTACACTTTTGTATTCTAATTTTAATTTGAATTTTCTCCCACACACATGATCACAATTCCTTCATTACTTCGCTTAATAATATTAACCATTTCACCTTGCTTTCAAATTCATTTCGGCTTTAACTTCAGCTTGCTCTCTGTTTTTTCTTCTACTCCTTCTACGTCCAATGCAGCCATCATATCCTATACCAATCCCAAACTGCAAATCCCATTAATGGCGTCCGCAATTTACGCGCCCACCACCACCACCACAACATCAGCAGCAGCAGCAGCCACTCCGACATCTGCATCCAAAACCGCATCCGCATCTGCTTCTGCTTCATTATCATCACCGCCAGGTTCATCATCGGCAGCCTCCGCCGCTCCGGCAGGCGGTGGTTCTTTCCACGGATTTGTTGCCAAATTGCGTAATTTTAAATTCGACGATACGAAAAAAATAAGAAAACGTTTTCATTTCGATTACATATCGAAGGACAGATTTTTGGGTATGTTTCAAAATTCAAACTAAATTTTAAACCGTGAAAACAAGTAATTAAAATAATTAAAATTGATAAATAAAATAGAGTAACCTTTTTAAGAAAACATTAATTTTTTCTTGTTAAGTAAAAACTAATTTAAAAACTTAAAAATGCGTCTTATATGGCAGAAATATTTTGTTATAACACCTTACGACATCTGCAACAAAATGAATATTTGGTTTGATGTATCGGTTTTTGAAGAAAATTAATATTTTTAGGAAACAAATTAAATAGGGTTCACTTTAAATATTTTATTACTATAATCTATAAACAAAGATGACATTTTTTGGGAAGGTTTATCGAAATTTTCAAGTTAAAATTATTCAGAAGTTGTAGGTAAATGTAATATTTAAATATTTAAAACTGGGATATATATCTTTAATTCCTTGCTATTCCTTTCGGGAACTTGGGGCTTCTACGAGAGCCTTCCATCTAACTCTGTTTTGCTCACTTCCGTATAGGACTTCCGAATATCACACACGCATTGTAGATTCGGAACTTGGATACATCTTGCATTATACATCCCTATCGAAAGTGTTTTTCACTTATTATTAAATAAATACTGTTTGGAGAGCAGAATTTAGATACAACATAACCGAAAATCTATGATTTCATAGTATCAGAATTCGGGAGAACTGAAAGAATAACAGAAAGAACTCATCAGAAACACTTTGTCGGTTAAGGTATTAAAATGATGTTATTGGTTTCGGTTCAACACTTTGTATTCATATTGTGTTTAGATCGCTCCAGTTGATCCCGGCTTTTAATCAACCTAAATTAGCATTTTCATTAACCATTTTAGTTAAGTTTTACGGGTTCGGCAATCCCACATTAACGTCGATCTGGCCCCTAATCCCAACGAATTCCCGTGGGTGTTTCCACAAGTTTGATGGCGCCTCACGCTTGACACCCACAGAGTGAATTTCACTTCATTCAAAAAGAGCCGGCGAACCAACTTAATTTGAATGTTTTATTGTCGCTTGACGCTACTTAAAATTCGACTTATGAATATTAAGTCGTCTGGGAGGGAGTTGAATGGTTTTAGAGTTTGATGGAGTTATTAGTTCCCCGCCGCTAATGAAGCAACACGCACTCCCTCCTCTGCTCATGGCGGAAATTGAGGTTCATCATGTGTTCTTTGAGTCGAGATCTTTGCCACCTCCACCTTCCCCCACAAACAAACCATAAATAAATGTGGAAAAACTAAGACGAGAAAATGGAAAATCGGGTAAATTTCTGAAAAGCTTTCAGGGCGTGTGCGATATCGCTGAGTTATAGTTCTTGACAACTGATTTATCAGAGATCACGCGTCGCTCGCAGCCGCAGGTGGTGCAGTTGCTTTTTTATTTTCGGCTGCACCACATAAATTCCACCGGAGCGTGGTTGGAGATCAAAGCTGCAGGAGATTCCCGGAATAGTGGGAGGTGGGGGAGAGGATGGTCCCAACATACATATGTCGGAATGCAGAACTGCATTGCCACAGGTGTAAGAGGTGAACGGGGCGGAAAGTGCGTTAGAAAGCCAGGCAACATGGTTGGGCTCTTAGTGAAATTTAATTAAAACAAGATACGAGTGGCGTTCGAAAGAGTCACTGACACAGCCCATGCCTTTCCTTAAAAGTGCCATGCGCACACATCATAAAAAAGTTGTGAGTGTTTTTTAGGTCTCCTTCGGTGAAGGCCAGCGAGAAATAGAAATGGTAATGGTAATCGGCTAATTGAAAATTCCCAGCACGTGCTGCTATTTCTGCTCCCGTTCGTTGACAGTGGCACCGCACAGTGCGTGCTGTGAGTATGCGCTTACTCTTATCATGATTTTGATTATGATTTCAAGAGTCGCTGACTATCTACTTCCGCAAAGTACGAATTTTTTCGCTTATCGGGAGTTTTTTTCCCATCTTATCTCTTTGTTTTAGCATGGGCGATCATACACTAGGTAAAGCAGTGTTTTCAGATAAGAATACCAGGAAAATGTTACTTCATTTTGAACAAAGCTATGCTATTATTAGTCACCAACCCCTAAATAAAAGCAGTGCATTTTCAGCGAAAATATCATCTTAGGATTTTTACAGAACTACATTTTAAGAACTCTTTTAAAAGTCTTTGAGTTTGGGGGATTGATATATCAAAAAACCAATAACATTTATTTTTAGACACAATTTAGTTATTTTTAAGATGTAATTTTATAATAATTAAATTTTAAAATGCATTAGGTAAATATTAATTATCTCCTTCAAATACTTGCGAGTGCCACTGTAATCATTCGTTTTGGCCCCTGGCCCATCACTTAAGTTCTTCTTCGTTTGTTCAACAAACTGTTTTGCCCTTTTAAAATGAGCTAAACATTAATTTTCCCCTCAACTTGCATTTTTCGCCATAAAGAGTGAGTTTAACGATCAGTTTAAGGCACTGCCGCACTGCGGGGTAGGCAGATCGGTTTTCCACATGTCGCTGTCGACGCCCCGCTAAATGGCCCGCTAACATTCTGATTTTTCCAAGCACTCCGACTCTTGGCCAAATTATGCTATAAATCAATTTGATGTTGCCATCAATTGTTTACATCGGTGATTCCTATATATTCATATGCTGCAACGGCATGCGAGGAATTTCCAATCCAAAATAATTAGATACGAAGATCTATAAACAATTTTTGAATGCACTAAAAACAATCAATTAATTGGACAAAGCATAAACTTTATGCCCGAGACGTAAAAGATACATACATCTGTGTAAATAAAAACGAGGGTGTGATAATTTCTGACAGCCTATAAAGTTCTTTCGAAGAGATCGTGGGGAGAGTAAAAAACAAAAAAAAAAAATATGAATAAAACTTGGGATTTATGAGTGTTTCAGGTCTTTAAGAAATGTTATCACACCCTTTGGAAATTTTAATTAAAAAGTTAAGAATGAAGATTTAAGAAGCATGCAATTCTCTTTTATGGGGTTATTAAAATTTTATCGTGCGGTTTTATAAATACTTTAGATTCAAAGTACCTAGTAATTTCTAGAATTCTCATTTAAATAGATTTTGTAGTAATGCTATACTTTTTAAATTGTTAAAGATATTTTTTAAATTCATTAAGATATTCTATTAATTTTTTATTTTGTTCTTTATTCAATTTCCAGGCGGTCAACTCAAGACCAAAAACGGCCAAAAATATGTATTTAATGGACCTCCTTCGGGGGTTTATGTTTCCAAGGCGTGCCTCATCATCGCCGCCTTCATCTTTCTGGTGGCCCTGCTCTTCTCCATTGCAGTCACCTACTTTGTGACCCGGCAGGGAATCAGCCCCAAGGAAGTGGGTTCCGGGTGAGTTGTTGTGCTGGGTGTAAACCGAAACCCAAATCAAATCCAGGCGTGGCTTTGCTTATTTAGTGTTCTCCGGGTATTTGTTTTCTGTGGTTTCGTTTTGCATTTTTTGCTAAACGTTTTGGCAAGCGTGCTAATTGGCAGTCGAAGGAGAGACGACGACATGACCTCATTGGGAAAGTGAAAGCGAAAGTGGTTTAGGGAAGGGTTCCCCCGAGAATTGGGTGTGACCCGAGCACTTTGCATGAACTCAAACTTGATTACCAACTGGTTCTACCTCTTCCGTTCCTTACAGTTGCATCAACCCATCACCAGCCGCCGATCATCCCATCCAAACCGCCGGTTGGGTGAGTGTTAACTCCCCTCCGCCCACGCATCTGGACACGCCCTCGCCGACCACGAGTGCTCCACCGCCCCCGACATTGCCGCCCATTGTGGAGAAGGAACAGAAGGCGGTGGTGGCTCCGCCAGTGGGTGACATACCAGTGCCGGCGACCGAAATCGAGGATACAACCACCAAGCCCACGGATCGACCCCTTAAGTTCTACGAAGGCTGGCGTCCCCTGCACTACAGGTGAGTTGATTAAACAATGTGCCATTAATGGGGTGGCTCCTTAAGTAATTTCCCACTTAAGCTACAATTGCTCCTAATGAAAACCACCGCCCGTCAAGAGCACTGTGCTCCTTGTGTTGCTTAAATTGCTTTGCATGTTCGCCATTCGATTCGGGGAAAGATGCAATCCCAACTGACACTCAAATTGCTCACTCAGTTCTCCCCGGCGTTTCCGGCTCTCTGTATCTCTTGGCTGTCGCTGGAGCTAGTGCCGGAATTGATCCAGGTCATGTCCCGCCGACAGTTGACGGCGCTCTTAATCAGTTTGTTTGACCAAAGTGCATCTATCGTGATGTGCTGTGTTGTGACAAGTTAAGAGAACCGCCTGACAAGTGATATTAGTTTGATAACTAAATCGTTTAACTAGAGACGCTTAGAAGAACTGTCCCGATTGTGGGAAGTCATAGCAATTAAATATCAGGTTTTTAAGAGGGTTTTAAGTACAGAAGACAGGAAGGGAAGTCAATAGTAATTAAGATGAAAAGTGATTAATTTCAGGGGTATTTATGTTGTCAAATCTATGGAGTGTTTTAACGACTTCCCTTAAGCAACTCAGTTTAAGAGGATAGACTTACTTTTAAAGCAGAAATACTTGTACAGAATTTTTTGTATTGTATAAATATGATAAATATTTGTATATGCAAAAAATGGTGGCCTCCTCTTAACCCTTCTATATTTCCAGCCCAAAGGAAACAGGCCCAAGTTGTCCCCAGACATTAGTTTATAGAACCTTCCTTCCTTCTTCGACTTCCTGGCACCAAATGCTAATACTTTGTAATGGGATTAAGGACCAAACTTTTACCAGGCCTTTTCTCATAAATATCGCTTCCCACCCCCCGACATATACTTATTCCTTTATCCCCTTATCTTTATCCTTGGCATCGCCTAAGACTCGCGAACTGTTTCACTCGCATCCGCCCCAAGCCAACCCCCATTGACGTCACAGTTCTGGGGTCGTGTGTACACGTTTATTTTTCTATTACCAGTGTTACCTAAAAAACTGGGTCAAGGATTGAGCCGTCGCAGTTCAGTTGCTCCAAAGGTGGACACCAGCCACTTGAAGTGGCCAACATACAGTTAGCTTAGGTCGCCACAGGAGATGGCCATCTAAAGGCAGCTTGGAACTGCCAACTATCGGTCACACTCTAGAGTAAAGGCGGCATAGATCTGAGGAGACCATAAACGCACGCCGACTGTCGACATGACATAATGCGCCAGATAGTTGGGCCGGGGTAGATGCTCCGATAGGAGATGGCAGATACTTTGGCCACATTGCATTAATATAATTGACACAGAAAGCCCAAGCTGGGCATTAATTCGAGCACCGCACGCAGCCTCAGACTCCGCGGAAAAGTCGGACAAGAAGTCGAAGGGAAAAGTCAGTAGAGAAGATGGAGGGAAAAGTGGGGGGAAAAGTCGTAGATAAAAGTCTGTGCAATCGATGCGTGATGGATGGCGGCAAGTGCTGCCCAAGTGCTGCACGATCCAACGGATCGATGGCAACTGATTTTGCAGCTGCCGATCAAAGCAACACTGTTGAGCAGTATCTGTGAGATACTCTCACTCCTATACCCATTGCAAATTGTTAGAAGCTTGCTTCCTGGTTGCCCCAAGCGCACGCATTGTAAGCCAATCGCCTCAATTAATTGCAACTAGGCGCAAAGCCAGCACCCAGGGGATTCCAGATTGGCGGCGGCCTGAAAAATGGTGAATGGTGGATGGAGGCTGGAACTCCACCAGGCCGCATCTGCCACTGGGTCTGCGGCATTCTTGGCATTCGTACTGGGGGAATTGATATTTAATCTAAGAGGAATACCCTGTAGAGCATTGATTGGCTTCGTATGGTTACTTTCAAAGTTAAGCTTAAGTAAGGTGAAGCTTAAGAGATATATCAAATAAATATGTACATATTTAAAAAGAGAGAAAGCCTGAAATTAAGATAAAGTAGAATCCACAAGAATCTTAGCTTATTTATAATACATCACAGCTTAATGAGAGATGTTAAAGTAGTTTATATATTTTTTAGAAGCTTCCTTCAAGCAAGGTTAGGTTAGGTTAGGTAAGGGCGGTGACGGCAGGCTCCTAGAGCCGGTCCGTCCA
>JAEIHY010008404.1:0-21267 GCA_018904565.1 Drosophila tsacasi | reverse complement strand
GCAGAGGTAAGGGTATGGCATTCAATGGCAGATATTTGCTATTTTGTTGAAATAAATAAATAAATATATAAAAATCCCAACACTTTGAAATAAAGTAATTTTAAAAAAATAATGTGTAAAAATTAAATGATTTAAACTTCTCGAGAAAAATATATTAGTTTCTTTGTATAATCCAATATATCCTGGCCAACCCAGATAGAGAATATTTATGACATTTTTAACATTTAATTGTTTGTTTTAAATTGTTAAAGTCTACAATTAGTTGTGAAATCTAGAAAAAAACAATATCCCCTTCAAGCCCTAAGTCAAAATCATTAGGATATCTTACAATAAACAACATGGCAACAATGGGTAAACACGTCATATGTTGGTTCCCGAACACTTTTAAAGGGTTCAAGTGGTCATTTCAGGCATAGCCCTTTACCGAGGAAAAGGGCACCAACTGTTCGTGCTTATAATTCGAATTTAATCGGAATAGTTACTATTTGTTTGTGAGCCAGTTTGAGTTTTTGTTAGGGGTTACACAGGGCAAATAAAGGAAAAAGGCAATAAACTGGGGATAATTTCGGGTGTTTCTGTATTGCTTGGAAACATGCAATTATTATCTCTTAGAAAATGATGTAGAAGAACGGGTGTTAATTTGTGTAGAAGGGTTAAATAAAATAAGGCATAGCTCACCAGCAGATTGTATTCTAAATTATTTGCAATGGAACTGAATTTTTTCATAGCAAAGGGTTAATTTTGTTTATTGAAATTTCTGCTAAAAAAATTTTGCATGTGTAATACGAAGCGGGTACAGATTAAACGCCCGCCATAAGAGCCAACGATAATGGTCATGGTCTTTAGGCGGGCGATTGAGAAACTCTTATTTATAAAACGCCCTGCACAATAGCGGTTAAATGTCTTCGCGTGACAAACGCAAACTGTCAGCACCAGGTAGGTTTTGATGGGTTCCCCTCTCGTGCTGAAAATTTGAACGGAACCAATACATTTTGGAAGCCCCCAAATCGTATGAACGTGCCATAAATCAAACGTAAATGTTAGCTTGATGATTTCGCGTTATAAACAGTGAACTTTTTGTTTAGGTAAAAAGTTCGCCTTTGTTTATGTAGCGTCGAAAGTTAATAGTGTCCAGCCCACATGTGCGTTAACAGTTTCCTCCTCTTCCCCGTCTACATAAAAACTACAAAAACAACACGGCAAACCAAAACATGTATCCTAGGCCATTAATCAAACTATCTCACGGGAGCATCACACTCAATGAAAGCCAGCAAGTAAGCCGTAGAAACGGGGGTATCTGTATCCTTCAGTGACAGATATTTTCCTGGAACTTTGTACGCCATGGAAAAAACAGCCATTTGGTTTTTTTTTAGCATATCTGTGTGGTCCCAATAGTAAACGGAGAAAATTGAGAAATTTTGCAGACACATGTTTGAGTAACGAGAGAAGACCACAAAAAAGCTCGGTCGGAGAACTGTTTTAGCTTTTTTGTATCACATGCTATTTTGATTACAATTCTACTGGGAAAAAATGCTATGCTAAATTAATATGTTATAAAGTTATCGAATACACTTTTAAATATTTTCTGAAGCAAACCAAAATAAATGTGCATATGCATAACGTGTTTTCCATCAAAAGAAAGTCATAAGATGTAATTTATATTGTTTAATATAACCTTTTTAAATATTATACGTCGTATAAGGCAGTTCCGCTAAATTCGCAATTATACCTAAACCAATTCAACTAATTGAAGGGCGACCATCTTACGATACAAATATTTCGATAGCAGGAGAGACTAGACTATCAAAAGATGGGATTTGTCGGGAGCTCGATGGCCTGCCAATAAAAAATCACATTAGAAACACACTCCGTCGTCAAAAGCCAAACACAGATACGAAGGCCTCTTTAGTCATGTAATAAATGATCTATGTAATTGACTTATATGCCAAATACTACTAACAAAAGTTTGGCCTTAATGCGTTTATCTGAAAGTGACCCAAAATCATCTACCCCATATGCCCAGACATCCACCACGCTACGCTTCTTACATAAAAAACAAGAAAGTTGACAACATATCGCAAGCCGTACTTTGTATACCTTAGGAGTGCTCAAAATATTTGTCATTGTAGTTCCATTTTTGCAAGTGTGAAACGCAAACCAGAAACATTTTACTTAGAAACTGTATATACTTAAATAAATGTACAGTTGCAGTCAAGACTCTTGCAAAAATGTTTCCGGAATACAAAGTTATTGCAAAATTGTTTCACTCTTTGTAAGAGTATAAAAACCATGAGGAGTTTTCGTTTTTTTGTAGGCAAATTTCGATTGTGGCTGTAAGAAGTTGATTGCAAGGGGAGCTAAACGCAATATTGAGTGTGTGCTATCCCACGATGAGGGTGCAAATAAAAATATTAACAACAAACTCCCACACATGTCAACTAACCCCCCCGAGAAGCGTTCTTATCCCAGCCTGATAGAGACTTTTATACAATTCGCCTTGTGCGCCATTTGGGGCCCAATACATTAGCATGTTGTTCAATTTCTTTGGGTTTTTTACTTAATTTTTTTAACCGTGTTTATCGAATTAAGTTATCTTTGCGGCAATACATTGTCTTTTATATACCCTTGCAACGAGCACTTATTTAATAAAAAGATTGCTGTTGTGTTAAATATAAATTATATTTCCCAAAATGAACAGACTACCTTAAATTCACTTCTTGTAACAAAAAAGAGGTAAATTTTCTGGACTGTTTTTTTGGTTCGACTTGTTTTTTTTTTAAGCCACCCACCCAGACGGCTTATCCTATTCCTTAAATTAAGCAAACAGTTCAAAGACTACGACGTTACTTGCAAAAATAAAATAAATATTGTAGAAAGGGATTTGGGTTTGTGTGTCCTAATTAAATGAGGGCGTGGAATGTGCTGTGTCATGGAACAGTCTCATTTTGAAAACGGAAGATATCTAGGTAAACGGCTTAAGTATTGCTCCTTTTTTAACTGAAAATGTAATAAAATCTAAAGGTAAGATGTAAACATTAAAGAGAGAATAAATAATATTTATTTAATTTTAATACCAATCTCTGGGCAGCATTAAAGCATCTTTAATGTTTAAAAACCTTATTGCACAAAACCAAATTTATTAAAAAATCCTATCGTAGCTATCAAAAATGTACTTTAAATTCTTTTTACCTTAGAGAATGTTCACAAGCTCTCAAACGTTTCAAAAATTTCCTAAATTATCATATACTCGAAACTCTATAATAATGCATTTTCTTATTTTTCCTGCATTGTTCCCTTTTTGCATAACGCTGTAGGCCTTTGCGACAGGGCGCTTGTGATTTCTAATAGGGGACCCTTTTCCTTTCTAATTTTGTATACATTTGGCATTAAAATAGAAAAAGGGAAAAAATGGTATAGGAAACATGCAAATGGCGCGCCCAAACTGCGAGCAGAAAACGTTGGTCTGCGAAATCATTGTTTGGTCGAAGCGCCGCATTCGCTCATACAACCAACAAAATTCATGCAGGGATATGCTGCCGTAGCACGTAATCAGTCACAGAAATGCCGGCCTTTTGTTTGCAGTCTGAATGAAGCCAAAGGGAACACAAAATCATCAAGGACGGAAAGAGAACCATAGACCTCCGCTTGGGGTCATCGTAAGGTCAGCAACGGGATTTTCATGCCATTGTTGACAAGGGATGCAACTCACTCGCATATACACATTTTGCCTGCTTTTCGGGCAGTTTTCACGTTTTTTTCATTTCTTTTCTGGGATGCTGAAAAATTTTGCCATGCTTTTTAAAACTATTTTTTATCTGGGCCCATGCAAAAGAGGATTCGAGGAGGATGCTACCGACACGCGACGTGTTGAGTATAAGAACCGCGTTTGGAGTGTGCCAAGAATTAAGCGTGCCTTCAGCCGCCACTTCACTAGAATTTTTTGTTAAACCCTCTATTTTTTTCTTGCTTTCGGCGACCTCTAATCGAATCTGCATATGTTGCGTAAATTGATATGCTGCATCGCAGATCCTTGTGCGTGACCAACTCAAAAATATTTTTTTTTGGTGTAGTCTAGATGGAGGAACATTCGCCATTTTTGTTTAACCCCATTGAGTGAGGGCTGTAACTTTAACGGGGTGGCTGTTCATTGTCCAAAAGGGGTGGACATTATGCATATATGGCGGGTTCTTACTCCCTCTTAAAGGGTGGGCATTATGCATAACGCTCTTCATGAGGGTTGATATTTCAGGAAGCAGTAGACGTCAGCTTATATATTATCCATGCATATTTCCAAGTGCTATGTGACCGTAGCCAAATTTTGTTTAGTTGCTATATAGGGAAAGTTCCAACAATAACTACATTTATTGAGAAATCATCAATTAAAAAAAGATAATGTTTTCAAACTTGGAACTATCACGTTATTAAGTTCTCAATGGTATTTAATAAAATATTTATGGAGATGCTGTAGACTGAACGCATAGCGAACTGTTTAACACCTTGAGTTCTGCGTTTATGGAAAAGAAACTAAATAAACTTTGACTTCGATTTACAAACATATCCATAAAACTAATGTATCTCAAAAGCTTTCAATAAACTTTTGCAATTCATAATATGCCTCAAATTAATAAAGTGAAAAATATCAAAAGAAAAGGAGGAAACATAAGGAACCACAGCACGCGACTTAGAAAAGCGGTGAGGGATAAAAAGATTCTGCTTCCGAACTAGAGGTTGAGGCATATTCAAAATCCTATTAAAAAAACGCACACAAGGTACACATATACAAAACGAACAACAAACAAGCATCTCAGATCAACGAAGCGGCACAAGCGTATTAAATGAGATTTACCTATAAAAATACAAAAATTAGGTAGGCAACTGCGGATGAAACGAGACACAAATTCAAAATGATAGGGGAACACTACTGTCGAGCGGAGAACCGTCTGCCAGGCACGAGATCAAGGAGGATGGAACAAGGAAGCTGCAACTTTTTAGGATCGTAAAAAGTGTGCTCACAGCATTCGAGGGTGGCACGCGACTGCGATCTTGATCCTGATCTGGCTTCGTTTCCTAACATACCTGGAAACGCTCTTTCGAAGGCTACTGCACTTTGTCTTCCCCGATTTGGTATTTTCTTTTCCTTCCTCTTGGTTTTTTAGAAACAGCTGCCATGCGACTGGCGCATTCCAATCTCTGGGGCGGCGACATTTTTAAAGTGTTCATTAGTCGCACGTTTACATATCCAAATTGTCAACATGCCAAGGAGATGGAAGAAAAACCGAAGGGGAACGTGTGCCTTGTGGCTTTTAATTGCTCTTGCCTAAGGGGGCGGAGGCGAGAGTTGGGATGCTACTTCTGCCATTGGGGATTAATGTGCTGCACACTTCGTTTGACAGCCGAGTGGTTTTGTCTGCAAGCGGTTTCCCAATGCCCCAACAACTTCTAGTTTCAACTCCCCTAACAGCTTATCTTCTGTTTTCTCCGTTCTCACTGTCAATTTTTTGTTTGATTTGTCATTTGATCGCGGGCACAGTT
This sequence comes from Drosophila tsacasi, assembly GCA_018904565.1. Taxonomy (NCBI): domain Eukaryota; kingdom Metazoa; phylum Arthropoda; class Insecta; order Diptera; family Drosophilidae; genus Drosophila; species Drosophila tsacasi. Next base: position 15,735 of record JAEIHY010008404.1, on the reverse strand, counting down.
GGTACGATTAAAAAATTTAAATGTCCCCTCGGAAAAGGTATTAGAATTCATTTATGAGAGAAGAGAAGTGGGAAAAAAATATATAATATATAATATATACTATATAATTTTTACGTTAAAAATAATATATGATATTCCTAATTCCAAAATAAACCTATAACTGTTTTAATGGATAGATTTTTGAAACTTAAACTATTATTCGGCATAGTTATGGGTTTGCTTGGTGTTTAGTGCGGGGTTGCTGTCCTGACGTGACCCGTTCCCCGGTTTTCTATAGTTTTCACACAAAATGTATACAAGCGTTCGATGTACAGTACAAAATCACTTTTAAAAATTGTTGCTATTGTTGCGTCAGCTTGGTCTTTTGTGTATTATCCTTTGTCCTGAATATAACGACAGTCACCCAGAATGTTTCTCTCCATGGCTTTGAATATTTGCTACGCTGTGTGTGTGTGTACGTCTGCCTAAGGCCAGAGGTCATCTAAGCGACACATAACGGCTCAGCTGTCGTTCCTAAATTTTAAATTAAGGGGTTTAAAGCAGGCGTAAAAATGTTGTGGGAACTAACCTCAAACGTAATATCCGCTCTAGACCATACATACTTACATATATTAAGATGGGCTGTGCTGGAATAGTTGGGTATTGAAATTTAAGTGATTAATTGTTTTAAGGCGAGTAATGTATTTATCCCTAGCTGCAAAAAAAAAAATTGTCAAAACTAGAGCATATGATTGTTTACGAAGAGCCGTCGGTGTTGCATGAACGTCAATCAATCCTTTAAAATAATTGATAAGCATTAGGGATGCATTCTTCTAGAATTGTTCTTTTTTGGCGGCAATTTCGGACCAACCGATGACCTAGGCTTGACCAGCTGTTCTCCCTTCCGAGTTGCCATTTTAGGGGTTGATCGGAGTTATGCTGGTCATGCGAAAAGGCAGAGTAGACTGACCATCGGAGCCGCCAAGAGGCCTTGCGTCACTGTGCCACTGGATACGGCCATCGGGGGTTAGACAACTGTGAGAATTCATAAAATAAGGATGATACACAATTTCCCGTAATTTTGTTTAGAATTTTTGCTAAATTCAAGCATGTTTTATATATTCGGTAAGGGTTGTTCTAATTTGGAGGTGCTTAAGTGCACTAGCCTTTTGTGTCCACCCTCTATATCCCTTTTGCTATTTTCAGGATGAAAATTACCAAACAAAATTCCTGTCAATTTTAGTCATATCCCTTTAAATCCTTTCGTTGTGCACGTGCTAAAAAATAGTTGCAACCCTATAATCAGCCAAGGCAATCTCCCCTTCGGCAAAAAAAAATCCTGGTTCTATTGTATTTCTGTCATTGCAAATTTTTTTGTATCAATTTTCAATTTTTTCACCCATTTTCAAGTTGATTTTTACCAACACGTCGTTTGGTGGTGGGCAGACCGTTGATTAAGTCCGACTATTTAATGAAAGGGCACGACTGTGCCTCACAGTTGTGATTTGCACCACTTTGCCATGCCTGTCATGAAAAAGTAATTTTTTCGCATTTTTAAAACATTTTTTTTTTTGGAAATTCGCCGAACTATTGTTCTTTGAACGGGGTAGTAAAAATAACGACTAATAAGGAATAGGGAAACAGATGTGGGAGCCAAGGGTGAACGTGTCCTTAATGTGTCACACTTGATTATTATGAGCACCCCAACTATCGGAGTAAAAGACTATGTTTTTGTTTTTAATGTCAAGCTGCTTGCATTGCTTTAAAAAACTGAACTCCTAAGAAAAATATTAATGGTGCAATCCTTGAACTTCTGAGGAATGTCTATTTACAGTTCGCCAGTGTACATACACACAGCAATTTCTTTTAAAATTGTCAAGTTTCCTTTGACTCCAATAAGGGGCTGCTCGCTTCTATGAAAGAAAATTAATTCACAAGTGTAGAAAAAAATTAACAAAAATAAGAAGCAGAAAGCAAAACACTTTTTCATTTACCCCAACCGCTCAGCAGTCCCCAGATTTTCATCTCCTCCGCTCCTTCATTTTCGTAGAGCCCACTGGCTGCTAACCAAACTCCACAGTGAAGGCACTTTACTCGGACGCTCGGATACTGGACCCTTGCGTTCCTCTTTCTGCTTTCCTCATCTTCGTCATTCGTAAAAAATTAGATTCATTTGTGCGCGTTTGCTTTATTATTTAAATTCCGACGTTATTTTTCTAAATTTTCGTTCTGCTGCTCGTTGTCCCGCTACAGCTACAAAAAAGTGACGGAATTTTAATGGAAAATGCTGCTAACGTCGAAAAAATGGTTAAGCAAACAAAGATTTCAAACTTAGAGGTTGTCTAAGCTGCTTTCAACTCGAAGGACACGCGAAAAGGATGTGCTGGGCGCAGTTGCGTAAATTGAAAACCGGGCGCCGACGTTCGTGCGGCGTTAAACCGACACCGTTTTTCTCTACTCCTGCTAGTACATGCTCTGAATGCCCGGCGGCTCATTTTAAGTGAAAAATGGGCAAGAAGTGAAATGAAACAATGGACATAGAACCAAGACACGTAAAAAAATCGTGTCCAATTTGAATTTTTTTCCCTTGCTCGCGGTTCTACTTTTTGTGGGTTAATGTGCTGTTGGGGTAAAGTAAAAAATAAATGACCATCAGGAAAGAAAAAAGGTGATATAGTAGAAAAATTACATTAAATGAAAGTTGGAGCCTCCTCTGTTCCATCCTTAGGCAACCGAATGAGTTTTTTATTAGACCAGGAGCTGATAAATAATAACAAAGCATACAGAGACAGACTTAGAGACTTTAAATGCTAAAAACTAAACCTGGACACATTGTGATAAAAGGATCCACCACGTTATATTGGGTGTGTCTAAAATATGTGGACTTTGAGCCAAAACTTTACTCGCAGTTCGCCTTTATATTTTTCATTTTAATTTCGGTTTGCATTATCGCGTTTTATTTCTTGTTTATTCTACGACATCCGCCCGGCAATGTTTTTAATTAGCTGCTGGCCATTATATGTTATAAAGACGAACATGGGCAGCAAGTGTTCATTGTCCTGTCATTTGCATAGCAAACTTTGACTCGCTATGCCATTATCGCGTATCTTTGCTTTTTAATTATATTGCAAGACAATAGAAATTAAATTTTCACATGAGTTCACGCGAATGATTCCCATTTTCAGAGCAGACGCCAAAAATGGTATGACTGTAGTTTGAGGTTTGATTTCAGCCGCAATATATAAAATGCAAGTAGGCTTAAGTGGTGAGGCCCTCTCGAGTCTACATTATAAGCATTGTATCAAACTTCTCTGTAAATACGTAAAACAATAACCTTTTGGACAACCCCTTTACACTCTCCACTTTTCCAAATTAGCCAGCAATTAGTGGTGTCATCAGCGACAAACACAAACAATCAAATAAATCAACCCTTTTTCCTTTGTGATTCTATTAAAGGGTGACATTTAATAACCCATTAAATGTTGCATAAAAACCAGTAGAATGACTAGTTATCATATCGTCTGAACCGCTGTCATCGCGAAGACCAGACAGACTTATCAAATAAAGAAAACGGTAAGTTTTGTTCAACGAAAATATAACTGGCAAAATATATAAATATATATATATTATTTGACAATATTTTTAGGTTTTTAAGGGTACGATATAATTTGAGAGCCTTAGAGTCAAGAAGCAGGAGTAGTAGTTCATCAATATATAACAAGAACATGTTTATATGGGTAAGGGCTAGAAACCGTCCGAAATGAAGAATAAATAAACCAAGTTAAAAGTTGACAGGCGAAGCGTCTAAAGAGTCCAAGCTAAATTCCCTTCGTTGCTAATGTTTTTGTTATCTGTTTTTGACAAACAAATCCTTAGGCGGAGAAGCTATCGTTGTGCGTGGATACGCTCGCCAGGACAACTCCCAAAACGGATCTTAGTTCCTTCTTGAATGCTTGCTTGTCCACTGGCCTAGAAAATTGAAATATTTTGCTTTGAATGTTGGAAAAATTCAAATCCAGAAAAGAAAAGGCCCAAGAATAGCCGAAGCACTAGTTGACGGTATGTGAACGCGTGTCCGACTCTGAGCGCTAACGCGAAGAAGCACACAGGCACACGTGCGTCCTGTAGGTGTTGCCCTGCAAGACAGCTGCCAAGCCGATTTCCTTTGGCGCAAACCAATTTTCGTATCAATAAAATCGAAACTCTGTTATGGGTCTTCGGTTTTCGAATCGAAATCGAAATTTGGCCGCTTTCCCTTTAAAAAAGGCACAAGAACCCAAGTGGAGCATGACAAAGGCACTAATTGTACCGCTGAATGACGAAAGGAAAGCGAAAACTGTTCGAGGCGTCCGCCCTCGCCTGTTTCTAAGCCGGAAGACAGTAATTAGAGAATACATGGAAATTTAAGGATCAGACCTAGGAGTAAAAGTATACAATATAGAATGGTACGTGTGCAAGAAATTACGACCTTGGGGTTAGAGCTTGACATGCATGTGTGTTACGTTACTGATTGCCTAATAACCAAATATATGGCCTTTGTCATGAGATGCAATAAGGTATAGCTATTAACAAGGCACATAATTTCAACTCGCGCTTTCACTTACTCGATTTAAATTGAAAATAATACCTCTTTTCCATATCCTTCTTTGAACATTAAGGCCACAAGGCACAATGGGGTGTCAAACGGATGGGTAGCCTCTGGCATATCGGAAAAACTCTTTTACAAAAAATCAATCATCCTGGAGTCAAGCGGTCAGTTGCAACGCATGCATTATAAGTGTAGCAAACAAATGTTGTCTTGTTCTTAAACCTTACTAGCCTTTCGTCTCTGGGCTGGACATCTCACAGCGGGTCAATTTTAAGGGTACTCAAGATCGGTATCGGGCATGGCATGTGCAGCAATTCTGCCATTTATCTTATCAGCGACTTGGCAAAAGTCGGACTCGGGTACCTCAAGGAACCTATTCCTCTTTTGCGTGTAAGCCGCATAAATGTTTTGTGTAATAACAAATGGAGTAGTTACACCTGCTGATATATTTCACAGAAGTAATGGTCGGTATATAAAAGACTGCGTTTAGAGGCACGGCCTGAGGAGCATTATTATGATAAGATTAGATTCGGTCCCATCTGCAGTAGGCAATGACAGGTACCAGGGCGCCATTAAAAATTTACTGCAAGGCTCAATTGTAAAGTAAAGTATAATTAAGGGGAAACAAGGAGTTTGTTATAAGGAAAATTTGTGTTGAATATAGCAGTACAATACAGCGAGTTATCAATACTCGAGATATAATATTAGGAAATTATCTACTTAAATCTTAACACACAATTGGCTTGCTGACGAATATATAAAACCATTTAAAAATTCCTTGAACAAAAGTGAAATACCTTATCGGACAATCAATAAACACAATAAACAAAAAAAGGGTAAAGTAATGGCGCCTACGATATACTTCGGCCAAAAAGGGCTTGGTAATCTCTTTTCCTTCTTTGATGACTTCCTGGCCTTGACAACTTAACGTTCTAGTGAAATTTCGATTATGGACCAGAGCCAATTTACAGAAGCCTCGATTGAGACATTTCTGACAGAATAACGAACAAGACGGCTATTGGTCCGCCCGCTTTCGTATCCTTTACGTCGAGATGGCATGCCAGCGATAAGTAGAGAAAAAAGGAATTCGAGGGAAGGATATAACGAGACCCTCGTAAGAGCCTAAGGAGTTGAGCCAACCACAGAATAGTGGCACGCGGTGGGATAAAAAAATCATTGTTAAGAAAGCGATTTGGTAGTAATAAAACGGCTCCGATGACCCCAAGGTATTCACATCCTTTGTATGGTCGCGACCACTTTCACCTGTCCACACAACCACAAAAAGCATGTGTGTGCACGAGCACTCGGGACTCCATACTGGAATGCGTTCGATTTTTATCTTTGAACCTGCTGCTACCGATTATGGCACATAAATTTGATTGGAAATTGTTCCAATTATTTCGAGGTTCGGTCTTTTTCTTCGTCGTTTTTTATGGACTTTGTGTGGTCGTGCCTCACATGTCATTTTAAATGTGATTAAAGAAGAAAGCCGAACTCGTTTCGAACATGTTATTAAAAGAAATTTACAGGTTACGTAAATGGATAGTATACCTTGTTGTCCATTGTCCTATTTTAAAATTAGACAAACCAGCAGCAGGTGAAACTACCATTTTAAAAATGTTGTTTAAATCATAATTTACATGGTTTAATATAAAACGAGACGGGCTAAAAAGGCTATCAATTGTTTGAAGTACATATTTAATTGATGAACTGAATATAGCTTCAGACTGGCTAAGACAATATTGTAATTTTTGCATTGGGAAATTTGTATTTTTATACAGCATTCAAATACCAAAAGCCACAAGAAGACATGTGAATTTGAGGCAATGAACCAAACATGTGTGTGTGTGTCACTTTTATTTTCAAAACATATGACGCACTGAATAGGATGCCAAAAATATTGAAGGAAAATTAAAATGTTTACAGCTTTTGTTATATGTGGAGGTCGCACAGTATTACGTGAAAATTGCGTAAGGGGGTAGTATGGGGATGTAGACAAAAGTATTAATTTTTGATAGTCCTGCCAGCCGTTGGCGAATGACTCCAACAACCACACACCCAGAACGCATACGCATAAAGTGCCTATAAATTGTGAGGTTGGCAAGGGGTTGGCTTTTCTCCCCAGCAATACTCTTTTAGTTATTTTGGGTCAGAAACACGAAAATAACTATAAAGTCATTTATTAAATTTGTTTTGCGACTGCCTGTCCCACGCAAAGTCATGGACCACCCGTTGGCAATGTGTAGGACTAAAGCTGGTCAACGCAAACAATCCAAAAAGTTTTAGTTGCTTATACCTCTTACCCGGACCCTTCTAAAAACCCAATTTACCCCTTATGTGGGCCTGTCAAACGCATACGTCAAGGACTTCTTTTTTCCTGCTCCTAATCTCACAGCCGAACTTCGAATGTCCAAACTCCCCCATCGACAAGAAGCTGCCATCACACATCAGCAAAGGCATATACAGCCGCCATTTATAAAAGCCTTGATGTCTCATATTTCCGGTTATTCAACACACGCTCGGGATACACAAGCTGTATATATAGATGTTCACGTATATAGATGGTACACAAGACAAATCACCAATACATAGGGTAGATAAAATAACTTCAAGACGCAATAAAAAGGGTGAAAGGCAATCCAGAGCCTTTCGTACGTTCTGCGTGAGCTTCAACATTTTATATACATATAACGCCAGTTAGGGTCATGAAAAGCAACGCACACTGAGACACATGTGACAAAAGTCCCACAACCGTACCCTTCAAGTGTATATAGGCTGGCTGGATGAGTGCGGCCGCTTTACCCTCGCAAGACGTATAAAAACTTTTTATTTTTATGTTTAGCTTGGTGCAAAACCCACCCCAGAACATTTAGAGCGCTCTTGGTGTATTTGCTTGAACTTCGACGAGACTAACCGGTCTGGCCAGGTCCAGTGCCAGTTCTGGCTCTTGGCCACATGTCGTCTTCGGTAACTGCTGCTTTCGCTGTCAAAAATAAGGGAAAAAGCAACGAAAAAGCAAATGGGTTGACAGCGTAGGGTTGGTGCTGTTCGCACCATCATCACAAGGGTTACTTGTGGGTGAAGAGGGTAATGCGCGTATACAGAGTCCCTAAGAGTGAAACAGACTATTGATTTCTCTGAATAACGTCAATATTTGACCATCTTTAACTATGGTAGATACGGTATGTACTTCAACTTGTTTTTGTGATTTGAAATGCAGGAAATAACTCAAACCTACCTTCAAGTTGTATTTTGCCGTTCGTTAGGCCATATTTTTAATAACACAAAGCATTCCTAGTACTGCTCTCTCGACTTATTTATGAGTTAGTCAATAAATTGTTTTGTTAAGAATACAACGTAGGGAAAAACAATGGAACAAATTTAAAACGAGGAATGAGAACAGAAAATTAATTGAAATTTTATTTAAAAGATGGACTTCGGTATGTATTTCTTGAAAAAAGGGAGCCAGTCCTCTGCTTTCACATCCCCAATCCCAACCCCAATTCCGTCATTTGAATTCAACACCCGCAATATATATTAACGCGCGAGTATACCGAGCAGAAGGTGGATACGACGCGAAACGTCTTAGGGGCATTTTACGAAACGGATATGAGAAACAACAAATCGCATGAAACATCATGACCAAGCCAAAAGGAAAGTAGGAGGATGGGGGGTGTTCATGACTCAGAATTTGCTTTTGAAAATTAAAAAATTCTTCAAAAAGGAAAAAAGCTGGACGTGGTCTGCTGGGTGCTAACGATGCCTGGGCGTATTGTCCTTGTCGCTTTGGCTGTTGTTGGGGTAAACAAAGGATCAAAAGCATACTAATTGTTTTCTACTTACGCGAAGGTCGCTTGCCTTTTTAAGGACATCGGGGCACAAGGAACAGGGAGAAATGCCTGAGCTAGTCGAGGCTAATCTTTGACGGCCTTTGAAGCATAATTTTTCAAAATGTAATTTGCAATTAAAGACAAAACAGCCGCGGCGTAGAACGTGGAATTGATAACGCTTTTAACTACCCACGCCTTAGGCTTGGCTCGGGCGCCTAACGTTTCATTCCGTTAACGACCTCTCTTCTCTTCCCCACCGGTGTGTTTATTTGTAAAGGATGTTTGCATCAGAGTACTAATAAAACAATTTTTAATTAATTGCGTTCTGTAGCTGAGGACACAAAATGGAGCTCAAAACGAGAATACATAAGCAAAAAAGTAGAAAAGAGGACAATAGTCTTTGAAGAGTTAAATATTTATTCATACTCGCTTTAATACGAAGTACGAAAGTTCAAACAATGTACAAAAAATTATTCTTCACGTAAGGAGTATAATAGTAATATTTTCATTTGATTTAATATTTGACCAACATTAGCATTTTGAGTAAAGGTAAATACTTATAACTCTCAGAAATCGAACCGGACAGCCATTTGAATTTTCTGCAGAACGTTGAATGACTATTCTAGTAAATAATTAGGAAAGGAAATAACTATATAAAACTGAAATTAAAACCATATTACTGGACGTTTTGGCGCAAAGAATAGAAGGCCACCACAAGCAGTCAGCGTAATTATATTACCAATTAGTTTTTGCATCTTTATATATGGATGTGTAAGTGATTTTTTTATTGGTTGTGTGAACAGCAGGCAGCAATTTTTTATGATGTAAGATTTCTTGGAACGTTACCGTGGTAGGAGGTTGGGGGAATACTGGGCGTGTTAGGAAAACATGCTGTGCTATATTTTCACATCATTTCTTGATTAAAAACTACGGAGTTCCGCGTTCATAATCTTTTTACTGACCGTAATTGAGGCACATTAATTAACTTAATGGTCATTTTATTTCGAGATCGTATACTTAAGTTTACTGTAACACCAATACAAGTAATTTTAATGCTAACAGTATAGTATTTTGTTGGTTAGTAATAAGATGACAGCATACAGAAGATATCGTCATGAAAACAGTATAAAGAAACAAGAACAGTTTAATCACATGTGGGGTTTCCCATTCAAAATTTGTATATTTATTAGGATTAATACATTAAAATTGTTGTTTATATATATAAACAAGTTTTGGTTGTTCTCATTGGCCATTTAAATATCTATATATACCGATCCGCCCCTTTAGATGCCAACCCTTTGCCAGAATTATTTATACGACCACTATCCAACCCTTTAACATATTGGGGTTGTTTGGCTAACTTCAAAACAAAATGAAAAACAAATTCGTCCATCGTTGAAACAGGAAATGTGAGAGTATTTAACCATATAGATAACCCGACCCAAGCGTTTACCCTATTTGTTGTCAAAACTTAGACCTTTAATTAAACTGGACCGACCTGCTTAGCCATAGTTGTGTAAATACATTGAAAGGTACATTAAACCTGAAGGGGCAGTGAACCAGAAGATTTGCGTAGTCAATATAAAATAGAGCTGATATTTTTTCTACATTTGTCTAAACACCTTCGACTTTTTATTTTGTTTATTTAATAATATTAATAAAAAATTTGAAGTTCTTCGCTATTTCTTTTTTTTAATTATTTAATGCTGAGCTATGGTACACAATATTGAAATACCACCGGACAGCTGCAAGCCATTTGAATAACGGAGGATGGAAGCAATTCAATTATCCTTTTTGGTTAAGGGTGAGCAGAAGTTTGAGTTTTTCCTTACAGCAAACTATGTTATTGAAAAAGGCATGGGTCGCTGTGCGATGTGCCTGAGAAGCCGCCTGGTCAGGACACCCACGCCACACATGCACATCTAGGTCTTTACTAAGCCAAAGGTCGACTGCTCTGCATAATATAAAGTAAAAGCCAAAAGTAGCACACAAAAACATTTTTCTTCGACTTATGTTTGACCATGGAAATCCTTTAGGCAGTCCTTTTCCAAAGGGAGATTTTGTAAGGACAAGGGCCATTTGAGCGCAAATTCTTGCATAAAATAACAATTTGCATTAAAATTTTAATACCTATAATATTTCCTTTGAGTTTCTACATTTTTTTCGTCTTATTTACTGCTGGTTACTTCGGCACGTTTAAACATGAAAAGAATTTTAAATTACTGGTATAGGGGAAAAGGATGAATTGTGTAAAAACCTACAGAAGTATTAGGACAATTTTTTGAGACGAAATACAGACAATAATATATTTTTGTTTTGATAACTTTAAGTCTTTTGTGACTTTTTTGCCTCCACGAAATAATATATTACATAAAGTTTCGCACTACAAATAAAATTAACCTTTAGGGAGCTGGAAGGGACAGAGAATTCGGTGTCCAACCATTATCCTTTCGCCTCAACCCAACCAATAAACATCAATGTTACTGTTGCGTCAAAATAAAATAGACATACAAGCGACAAGCCGGTCCTTTGTGATTGGAAGCTTTGCGTGAAATGTCTAAAGGCCCGAGAAACTTACTGTCAAACAAGAAAACCGATAATCATGAAAAGGATATTGTTATGGCCCTTCGATATTGTCTTGAGGATTATTAAGAAAATTGCGTGTACTGTGATTTAAGGGTTGGACAGTGAATGCCAGCAATGATTACGGGATGGAACTTGGTACACCAAATAATGCCATCTCAATTTGCCAACACACCAATTTCCTTTCTATCCTACAACTTTTTACTACTTTTACTTGCTGCGTGAGCCTTTGGTGCCTGATTTGATGACGCGGCGATTGGAATCGAGATTGAGGTTTGGCAGGGAATTCACATTGGTACGCGCTGTTGATGATGTGTGGCTGTATCATCCTAAGCAAATTCTTTTCAACGTTCATTCCGCATCTTGATTGTTGCAGTTTGCCTAAGCGTTGTTGATGACTTTTCTTGTCCGACACCAACTGACTATTTCAGCATTTTTCCAATAAAATGATGCATTTAACGAAACTACCCCTTAAGCAGATCTAGGATCCCTCAAAAGGTCCACATGCCATCAATTAGATGCGCCACACTAATCATTAAAGAAAGTGGTTTGCGAGCCGGAAAATGAAAGTAAGCAACAGCACTCTGCCCAAAAGGTCTTTTCAACCTCCGCCAAGACCCTTTACTTCAATGCTTCAATTTCGACATCACACTAGTCACCTTCACTTTCGGCGCAGGCTGGCCTCAAGCATATGTTCCACTAATTTGACCCTTCCTTGTGGTTTTGTCAGTACAGTGTGCCACCAGTTAGAATTCGACCCGCCTCACAATCTATGATCGCAACACTTGCTAACTGTCTATTCTTCCCTTCTCGAGAAGCAACTTTCTTTTTTGGAAATAAACAACAGATGTCTGAGCGACCAGCTTCAATTTTATCTATTGTATTTAGCTGGAATTTTTAACATGCGTTATTTATTTATTATAAGAAGTTCATAAATTGCTGTATAATACTTTAGCCGGACTTCTTAACAGAAACATAACGTTCTACATTATTATTATAATTGAAAAATTATAAAACAAATTTAAAAACAAATTCTGTGATTTGACACGACGGGGAAAAATATAGTATACCACATCCAATGAGAAATGCGGTCAGATGATCGTAAAGAGCAAAAAATAATTAGAGTTTGTCAATATTTTTTGGGTATGGCGATCTACAAACTAAGAAATTGGTATTGGTTAACACACAAATCGCAACCCAAAAACCAGATGAAAGCAACGCGACAGTCGGCAAACTTACAAAAGAAGAATGCACCGCGAAAGGATTCCCAATGAGCACTTGAGCACGGGTAGACGTCAATATTTACTGAAGGATAACGTTCGTCGCGCGCCGCTCACCAAAAAAGGATGTTTGTCCTAATTTCACCAAAACGCAATGCTGCGGTTGATAAAAATTAAAGCCCAAGTGCGATTTGTTTAGGACGATCTTCGCTCGTTTCGTATTTGCCTAAGCATGTATGTTGTGTAATTTTCGATAAGAGCTGTGGTTCAATTAAAGATAAGTTCCGGCCATGCAGCCGTTCCACCTTTTCCATGGCTCGCCATTACAGGATGCTAGTGTGTGCCCTTATACAGGTGAAGCCATTTGATAAACCATCAGGTGGGGGCTTACGTAAATTGAGTTTTAGGCGTTTTCCGGGAAGCGGCGTTAAGTTAATGTTTGCTTGCTATTGTTTCTGGGAAACTACCAAGCAGTCTTTAGGATTCCCATATGTTCGTATGAGAAACTAAAACCTCATTCGGCCATCAATTCCTACATTTCTTGTATTTATTTGGGTAGAAAGTATTTAAACCATTTTCCAATTCAATGCTTTTATTTGCCTTTATAAAACATAGCGTTAATGTAAGAAAATTTTGTCACAACTTAGTAATAAAATAGTAAATATATTTAAAGAGGTCGTAATACGGCAGCAATTGGGGAATATGCTTTATTTATTTTTTAGTTAATTAAAAATACAAGCCCAATAGGTTGCCTAACCGTAATCAATATCTTGATCTCACCTAACGTGAACGATTGAAATCTAAAACGCTAAATCAACTACCTGTCACATTCAATTCCCGGCACAAACACCAAACAGACAGTAAATGATTAATTTGACATTTGAGTGACTTGAAAAACGAGGAAGTCACTCGAGGATCACCTAACAACTAACAATTGGGCGGTCCTCATGTGAACTCTTTCGACAGCACGAAAGGGTGACATATTAGGCACATTAAAATGCCACAGGGCACCCTCGAAAGATAATTCAATTCTGAACTCCGAGGGAGACTCACAAGATTGTTTCGGGATAACGAAGGGGAAAAGAAAATGTGAGCTCATTATCAAGTATTTAGAGATCGTGTCCCTTGGCTTTGTTCCCTATCCATGGCACCCCTTTCTTGACTCTCTCGCCTTCCGTTTTTTGTTCATGAGCGTTTTTTTCTTCGCGTTCGTCTTCGTTTAACCCCTAATTTAGTGATCACCGCCAGTTTGTATTCCCCACTTCAATATAGTTTGCCTATGCTTCCCTGTATCTTCCAATATAAAAGGGGCACGCGTTTCCTTCTAAAAATCTCGGCATGTGCGCTGTATCGGATCAGTCGTTTTTGCTTGGTATACATTTATACATTTGAGGAACCGCCGGTGCTAGAACTGTGCCATATGGTGTTTATCGTCTTGACGCTCTGACGTGTGTCAGTCTCGCGGCGAGAACTTTCGTGTTGATTTCTTGGGGTTAATTTGTTTTGCGACTCTATTAATTGGCTTCGTCTGGTTTCTTGTAGGCGTTCTCCACACTAAATGGGCAAGCATTTCAATCGAAAAACTAAAACTAATTGGTGACCCTTGGGCTACCTCTTAGCATAAATTAAGACATTGATCGGACTTCCTGTTTCTTGGAGAACCAATCAACTGGCCATACACTAGGGATCGAGCTATGTTTGATCGCACATTAATATCAATATATTTTCCCGCAGTCCATATAACTTGCATGCATTGACTCACACAATGCTAACTAGTTGCATGTGGCGATCGTTAGTTTCAATGGACCATATCGTGGCGGAGTGTGTTGTGCTGTCCACCCTCGATCATGGGAACAGAACGCCTAACCTTTTATAACAGCTTAACGATGTTTGTTAAATACTCTCAGAAAATACGACAAGAGGCAGTTCAGGGCATTATAAGAAGCCCAGTCATTACACTCGTCTGGCAATTCAAAAGAATACTTTCCGGCTTAGTTTTGAAACTGATCCACCTACAAAGCGACACCCACATCGGGGGCTTAATCATCACACAGTTGCCCGTTTTTATGAGCTATCCACTTAAACTTAGTACAAAAGTTTGACCATCTCAATCCGTTGTATAGATGGATGCCAAAAATATATACATTCTTTTTTATAAATGAGTCTTTTGTATTCGAATTAAATAAGATTTGGTTTGAATATACCACGATAAACGTATGAATGAGGCCGATTAAAGAAGAGCTGCGGTCGCAACGGATTGCTTATTTTGGATGATAAGCTTCGTTGTCGCTTCCTGTAGTCGAATTGGATTGGATTTAAAGCATGTACAGACGGATGGCGGTGGGAATTGTGTTTGCCTTTAATCACATCATGCAAGGCTCATTTTAAAGAACAGCCGCTGTCTTAGCACGCAAATGTGGTCATCGGCACGTCACTTTCAATTGGGGGCTTCGATTCGAGAGGGTTGTTGGACAGCATGATTAAAATTACTTGATTTATTGTATTAATCTCCAAAAAGTAATTTGAATAAATTGAGTATATGTGGACAGCCTGCGTGGGAAGGCTTTTGGCGATAAGTCTTACAGCTTTATCAGGTGAAATTAAAGTTAACCCTGGGAAACTAGTACGGAATAAAGGTGGATGGGAAATATGAGAAGCAAGAAGGATGTGTAGCTAAAATCATTTGCTTGTAGACTGCCACAAGCCAAGTTCGAGCAGTTTGACCGATTGGGCAAACAAAAACTTTAGTGCACAGAGGGAAATAACCGATGCGGACAGTAAGACACGGTACATTTTGCCGATTTGTAATTTCAAAATATATATACCCCTCTTTTGCGTAGTGTATGTCTTGACAAAGTTTCTTATTTTTCTCGGGGGTATTCGATACTCATTAATTACGCAGTCCTGGCCTGACCATTTTCGGTGTTAATTTCAAACTTTCATCGATAGATGTATAGGCTGGGACAAACAGACACACATGTCATTTAAGCTACCGTCTCTCCATGTCCCTTATGTAATTGAAAACCAAAAGCAAAACAACAATGGCTCGTCTCTTCACAGAGCTAATGTTATTTGTGGCTTCACGATATTAGTTATTAATGAACACGTTATGTATAGACCATGGATGAAAATGCATGAGGTGGATGAACCAGTGGCAGTCAGATCGCTTGTATACTTTTTATGTTGCTTTATACATACGTATGTATATATTTTATAAATCCGAAATCATTATGTTAAGGGTTGCTCTAGTTGTAGTTCGACATCATTCAAATGTAGTTCACCACTACGTCTCTCAAGGCACAACTGAAGATGTCTTCGTTTGACGCCTAATACAAATATGTCCCTTTAACTAGTTTAATATATTTGTTTGTATTCATTTGTTTTACCCAGCCTTAAATAACAAACAATTCATCAAAATGTTTTCCCAGAACAACAGAACTTTACGCAAGGAAAAGTTTGCAACGCAGTGAAGGAAACATTTCCGACCCTATAAAGTATATATTCTTGATCAGCATCAACAGCCGAGTCGATCTAG
>JAEIHY010008387.1:0-20324 GCA_018904565.1 Drosophila tsacasi | reverse complement strand
TTGAAGATATTCGACTAACCGCAATCCCTAAATATACAAAATTTTAAAACCTTACTGCAACCATACTTACTGCAACCTTACTTCGGCTTTGCCGAAGTTAGCTTCCTCTCTTGTTCTAGACTAAATTAAACCTTTTAAACTTTAAGTAACTTAACTCTATCTAAACTGGTTTATAGTTTCCTTCAATTATTTTTGTTAGATTGAAATTTATTTCAGGCCACAGAACTCAATCGTTTCACCTACTTTACATTCAAATTCACCTCATATCTCGAACAAAGATCAATTAGATATAAGCTCTACTAGGTCATCCACTGCTTGCCCCAAGCGCTTGTCATTCAGCACCCATGTACGTGTATGCAGGTCCCCGAGCAGTTTTGATCTCCTTTGCCACTCGAGCAGCGTGGGGCAAGTCCCGGTTGCCCATCATTAACACTCATCGCCGCTGCCAATTTGGGGGAACTTTCTCCGGGCTATCTAAACTCCATTGTCGGGCTGTCGAGCCCTTTCTGTAATTAAAACCGAAGCAGAATCAAACAGAGAACCACTCAACTGCATACACACACACCCAGAGCTCCGGCTCTGGGGCAAAGATTTCCCCACGCATTCTGCTACACAATGATTATTCAACTTGTGCCCAAGTTTCCACAGTATCCAGAAACCCAGCTCTTGTCTTTGATTTTGTATCTGAAGTTCAAATGTGAACAACGTGATATTTGCTTAATTTTTCTCTCTTCCCTCAGCTTCCGTTGCTGGGGGCCCCCGGGGGAGTTTTGGGGATTTTGGGTTTGCACGAATAATTATTTGCCCATTTGGGGGTTGAAGTTTTGCCACGGCCCAGGTAATTTGCACAGACAAAAGACGATTACCACTAGACCCAAACAATTAGAATCGGAATCAATCGAAGCAAGACGGAAACAACACCGAGGCACCACCCCCAGTGGCAATCGGATATCAGGTAACCGATTCCGCTCGCCCACAAGAAACGCAGAAAACCAGAGTTCGGAACTCAAGTATCACGTTCGATTTGTTGGCCAGTTGCTAAAAGGATTCATATTGGGCGGAATGAGAGGAGAAGGGTATGTATTGAACCATACATCTTTAAGCAGGAAAATATACTAATTTGAAGATTACTAAGATCAGGTTTCTCGTGTCACCATTAAAGTTTAAGTTAGCTATTTAACCAAAAAGTTTTAGGTTGGAAAATACGAAATTTTTTAAAATTTACCATAACCTATTTCAAGTTTTAATTTAATTTTTTTTCAAATAAAATTCTTTATTCTCATGTGAAAGCTATATTTTTGAGTATATTTTTCATGGTTTTGATGCTTACAATTTTATGGAGACGCTTTATTTTAATCTTTTTTGTTTCATTTATGTGCTCTCCCTGTTATTTTTACATCCCGCATTTGTTTGTTCGCTTATTTTATTATTGTACAAAAAATTTAAGATTCATTTTCTCGTGCGCACGTAAAACACAAGGAAATCCAACACACACACATACACATAAAGCAGAGCTCATCTGCCACACACGGAATTTTCTGGAAATACATAATTTCATTATGTTTTTCCACCGCACCCCGCACCCCGCTTACTCCTGGCATCGCCTGCAGCGCAAACTGTCAACACGGATTGTGCTCCCCTCAGCCTTGGTGCTTCCGCCACATCCACTGCTCACCTTTGCTGGCCCCAGTCCCTGGTCCCAGGTCCCTGGTCCCAGGTCCGCCCCTCCTTCTATATAGCCGGGGGCCTTTGGCAGATAACGGTTTACTTTCTTAATCTTTGTACATAATTTTTGCGACTTCATGTTACGTAACGTAACGTCGGCTGGATACTGTCTGCGGCGCTTCTGCAGAATAACATACGCTCTTTTCCAGTCCTCACTCTAGGCATTTTGGCTTAGCTGAAAGCCTCTGATATTTATTTAATTGTTAAATACACCTACTTTCGCCTAATGAAATCTTATCTGGGGAGGTATTTCCGAGGCTGAACTATTTGTAGTTTCCTTGGATAAAATACAAACTTAAGGCACTCACATATAACCCGAAAATTCCTTTAACATCTTTGAAATATTTCAAATAACTAAAAGTTTAATAAGAGTAGATATTTATAAGCATGGCAGTTAAGGAAAGTTTAATATTAAAATAGTAAATAATATATCATTCACAGTAAATATTTTCCATGTTCATAAACTTATCCTTACTTTAAAGAGTATTTATCGGCTTTTGTGTAAGCCACTATCACCGATTGCCATGTTTTATCTGCTTATTGTTTTCCTGTTTGCTGTCCTTTTCCTTGTCTTGCTCCTGGATGGCCTTGGGCTTATGGATACCCCGCACTCAGCTGCATATGTGGGTGCCGCCTGGCTTTTATTTCTTGTTTCCCATGGGATTGTCTGCAGGTGTCTTCTCCAGAGAGACACTCCTTCCACGCTGTGACGCAAAAACTTCTTCATTTCTCACTTTTATGCACGCACTTGACCGAGGCAGAGGCAGGCGGGGGAGGAATAGCTTTAAGGAAGTCCTGGCAGTGCTTTCAATTACCAACTTAGCGCTGATTACTTATTCGTCAGCGTCAAGTCCGGCGAGTGGAGGGCAGTGGCGGAGGGATAAGCTGCCCCTACTTTACGCCCACTTCAGTGCAGTGGCCCGACCCTGCCGCAAGGATATTAGTCAAAAGGAGTTGACTCCTCCACACTTTCACTCGACTTTGACTTGGACTTGGACGCGGCGGACCCGGCGGCTTGGCCACTTAATCTCGCCTTTTTGGTATGCACGGACTGTATTCAAATGAATTCTGATTGAATTCATTGAAGCTCATCAGTAAGAAGCGATTTTTTTCTATCTAAGACAGCAGATGAAGCGGTAGCCGTGCCGTGGCACGATGCGATGGAGTCCTGCTGCGACGACTGGGCC
The DNA here is from genome assembly GCA_018904565.1 of Drosophila tsacasi. Classification (NCBI taxonomy): domain Eukaryota; kingdom Metazoa; phylum Arthropoda; class Insecta; order Diptera; family Drosophilidae; genus Drosophila; species Drosophila tsacasi. Next base: position 17,412 of record JAEIHY010008387.1, on the reverse strand, counting down.
TTGGCACATCCTTCAGACATTTATTTTCAGTAATGGAAAAAATGTGTTCTGCAATTTCGCTCATTTTTATACATAAATTTGCCAGGCAAACCCACGAGTGGAGCGCGCTCGAGCGGTCCAGGCCGGCGAGTAAAAGGAATGCCGGAATATAATGCTAAAAAGTAAAGTAAATAAAGGATAATGCAGCAAGGATATAAATTACATAAAGCAGAGCGCGAGATGACTAACTGTGGCAGGCCAGGGCTGCTCCACGACAACGGAACGTGGCCAGCATTAGCTGTTCAAACAAAGCCCGGCCGGGAGGTGAAGCGGGCCAACTGCACAGATAAAAAATATGGCCTAAATTGGTCGTCAATTCGGCTAAGGAAAATGAAAAAAAAGCTCTGCGAAATAGCTTCATTTCATATGGATATTAAGGCCAATTCTCGTTGGTCAAATCAGCATTTTATTTGTATTTTCGTCAAGTTAAACTTCAAGGAAGCGTACAAATATTGATTTCAGTTAAAGTAATAAAAAAATATTATTATAAATACAAAACAAATATTTAAGTTTTCTCTGCGTGTGGGAAACCAAGGCGGCGCATTAGAAAATGGTGCGCACAGGAAGCGGAAGTGGAAGTATTTTTAATGATTGGTAAATTTTTTGACGGCTCCTCCCTCCTCCCTCGCCTCCTTAGCTCTCCCCAGCTTTGTCCAGTGCTTTCTCTCTCTCTCTCTTTCTCTGTCTCACTGTTGTCCCAAAACGCATCGACACAGGCAAAAGAAGGCAGGAGGAGAAGGCAAGGAGGGGCGGATTCGTCCTCGTCTAATATTCCTTTGTGCGGCCGTTATTATTGATGGAAATGCAAATTGGATTTTCAAATTTACTTCCCTGTTTGCTCGGTGCCAATCGACAGCGAAGGAGGGGCGTGAAAAAGGGAGCCAAAGAGCTAAAGATTCACTGGGGATTCCCATACTTTTACTCAGGATTTATAGGAAATTATCAAGGACAGGCGAAGTGTTGCATTTATCACGGGGTCTTAGTTTATTTAGCGAGAGCTTCAAAAGTTTTTGTTGGGATTTATTTCATTTTGAACAAAGTTGAGAAGAAAAATGCATAGCTCATAAAAATATAGAATATTTAATATAAATATTTTCCGATTATCCTGTATAATATTTTGAATACTGCTTGATTTATGGTGAAGTGCCTCGTCTGATCAGCTTAGATGCCATGCTTTTTGCGAAATAACTTTCCTCCGGCATAATTCGAAATCATTAATGCAGCTTTCCTTTGTGTTCCACACCCCCCCTGTCTGGCTTTTCCCTTGCCACTTTTTTCCAGGCTCTCGCTTCTCGATTCCACTTGCTAGTCGCTTGCACTTTACTTCGAAGTAATTAACGCCGATCCAAAACAGACGCCAATTTGCATAGCTGACCCTCGTTCTTTAGCCCTGAATATACTACGTATATATCTATATATATGTATATATGTTTAAGCCAGAAAACCCCCTTCTTTTTGGATAAGGGAACCTATTACTCAAGACGTTCAAGCGGGGTGGTAGGAGTTCGCCCTGGCCTGGCAGTGGCGCCGATGGGGGTAAAGTAAAACAAAAACTTGCAGCTTCTGAAAACAAAACCTCTTGAATTTTAATTAAACGTTTTTATGCAAGAATCCCGAACGATGGTGCCTCTTACTCTCGCTTCGTCCTTTCCTTAGTTCCACCCACACTAAACCCCCCTTCCATCCCCTTTTTTGATTCATTTGGGTTGCTTGTCATCAGGCTGGTTGTTGTTCCTGCTGCTGCATTTGAATTTTTGCCTTTGCTTTCGGTTTTTGCTGTTTTCTTTTCAGTGTATAAGCGATTGCATTTGCGAATATTTTTCTGGCAGCTGCTAAAAACTTAAGCAAGAGGAGGAAAGTCCTGTTGATGAGGGAGGCAAAATTGCAAGGGCTTTCTCTGTGTGGGTGTGTGTGTGTGTGTGAGGGTTAAAACTGCCATTGACTGCACTCTGTAATTCAATTATCGACTCTTGGCAGTAAAAAGTGTTAATTATTAGTTTCCTTTACCGCTCTACCCTCTCAAGGAAGTAGTGGAGAATAAGAGCAAAAGGGGCTAAAGAAGTAAAAGCGAAGAGGAGACAAATATTCTGGCTAATGAAGACGTCGGTCGAAGTCAACTAAGGGAGCCAAGTTAAAGCGGAAACGGAAGTGAGAAGAATGTGTTGATGGCCATCCAGGAGCGTCGTTTATGGGAAGTTTACAGGGAGTAAAGGTAAAGATGTAGATTGAGGCAAAAGAACAGTGTGAAGTATTAAACTTGTCGAAGTTTATTTTCTTCTAATATTAGGCTAACATTACATATTTTCATATATGTACTTACCCCTCTTCATCTACTACCTTGCTTAATTGACTCTTTGGCATTGATGACATTCGCAGACGCTGCGCGGAGTTAACCACTTGATTTCCCCTCCACTGGCGGATCCCTAGAGTGGCGCGGCGCCTTGGCTAATTGATATAGCTTTAATAATAATAATTTTGTCAAGTGAACTAGAGTGAGTTGAAAGCTAATTGAAAGCCCAGTGAGGGTCCAGAGTGTAGGCAATCGAACAGGAAGAAGATTTCTGTTTTTATTTCATGTAACATTGTCAAAGTATCCTTAATTGTCTCTAATTACAGAGTGTTTTGTTTACATTCTGTGCATGTGAATAGAGATATTAGATGCCTTGGGCACTAGTGCTTTAAGTGCACTTATTACCTTTGATTATTTTTTGTAACCTACTTAGACGGATCATTGTGATATTTGTCCTTATTTTCCCTTTAAATTTATTTTTAGATACTTTTCACAATTAAAACTACTTTCTATCTATCAAAAGTCTCTCCTTAATAGACTTAAACATCCTTCGCTCATTATGCCCCTAAAGTCTCCTATTTCTGGCCTAAATCGAGTTACAAATTTGATTGTGTTCTGCTTGCGCGCCGCGGCAGTTGGAGCTTTCATGACCTTTTTGCCATTGGCTGAACAAGTTCTGGCCAGCACTCTTGTTGCAGTTTTTGCCTGCTGCTGCTCGTGGATTGATGATTGAGCTGGCTGCAACCTACTGGGTGCCACATTCCACGGCTGGGTTTCTGCCCAGCAATTGCTACTTCCGCCAAGGCAATTGTGCTCGGGGAGGGGTTCGGATCGGGTATGCGGAGTGGCTTAAATTGAATGCAACGGGGTGTAGGAGGAGGAGCTGCAGGAGGAGGAGGAGGAGGAGGACATCAGATTGCAGCATCTACCGCGCGTTGCATAATTTATGGCGCCCAGTGTTGCACCCTCGACCCTAGGATTCCAGGACCCCGGGACACCAGGACTACGGCGCCTCCCTCTAATACTTTTTTTCTGGCCCTGACTGTTGTTGGAGCTTCGAATTTGTATGTTGCCTTTGACACCAGCTAAAGGGGTTACGTGTCTGCCACTTCAGCGGCATCCTGCCCCGCCCCAAGTCCTTCCAAAAAATAAAAAAAAACCCCCACTCTCCAAATCCTTCGCCGCCCGTGTCTGCGTCTGTTTTCGAACTTTGCAGTTTTTTCGTGCCTGGGAGTTTTACAGTTTTCGGGGGTTTTCCCGAACCTGTCGTGGCCATCTCGCCCATTGCCTTGGCCGTTTTTCAAATGTCTGCGCCATGTGCATGCGAAATTTTCAAATGGCACCCAAAGGGGCGTGGCCCCCACACACTCTCGCACTCGCAGACCGGGACACTCGCACACTTGCAAACTCGCAGGCAGACAGCGCGATAACCTGTGCTAATGAAGTGTGATGTTGGCCAAAATGTGATTCCCTTTGCCATTTCTTTGTGACCATTTCCAATCCCCGGATGCGTGATGAATTCTAATTATTTTGGGCGGCAAAAGACACCTTAAATGCAATTTTTAAATATTTTGTGAGAGCTTTGAACGTTGAGAAATGTATTACCCATTTTTTTGTATCACCAAGAAACTAAATCCTAAAACTATGTCTACTTGAAGGATAAATATAGACTTAAAGATGTGTTGAAATATTGTTAATGTTAATTGTTTAGCATAGGAAATGTTGATCTTAAAAATAAAACAAATATTATACAAACTAATATAATTGATAGATTTTCATAAGTGAATGTGCAATACAAAATTAAATTAAGAAATACTTTGCCTTAAATTTAAATTTATACAAATTTAAAAAATTTTGATAACTTTGTAACCATTTCATTAAAATGGTAACAAATAAAAAATTTAATATTTTATATAAAAACCTTTCCCTCTCTCTACTCGATGGCCTGTAAAAATGTTCGATTTTATTTGGTAAATAAATCGTACATTTTTGATTTATTATTTTTTAAAATCTATGAATATTTAGCCATACATGTTTGTGAATTTAGCCTGCGCTTTTCACGCTATTCATGATCGCTTTGTCTTATTTTGATTCCCTCCGCCCTGTTTTTTACACATTTTGAGTGCTTTCAAAGTGCAAATTTATCAATCATACGACACGTATGCCAGCGCTGGACTAGTGTGTGTGCATAATAAACTGCTTTCAATGGCTGCCAGTCTTTATGCATTAATTTATCCCCTTATTCAGCTTACCGCCACGCTCTTGCCATATAATTTTAAATGTTTTTTGTATGTATTTTATATATATATAAAATTCACATCACGCTGATTATGTTGTTGCTGCTTTTGTGGCTGCCGCTGCGTAACATTTAAAATATGCACAGTAACTAAAAGTATTTTTCACACAAATTGAGTTTGCTTCAGCCTCGTGCCACGCCCCTGGCCCTTCCCCGGGGGCAATGGCAAAAGTCGCCGTCGCCTGCGCTGTCGTTGGTGCTTTGGAATTGCCAATTTTGCTGCCAGTCAACGGACGCAGCACTCTTGATGTTGCTGCCTGTAACTGATGTTGCTGTTGCTGCTGCTGTTTGGTGCTGCCACTGGCGACATGGAAAATTTGCTGCCATTGCCAGGCGTCACTCAGCTAGGACGTAAGAGCAGCCAGCGAACACAAAAAAAGCAAAACAAAGTCAAGTATTGCGACCTAGAAATACCTGGTAAAACATAGCACGCTTTTTGGGGCAACACTTATTTGTCCGCAAAATGACATTAAAATCGCTCCTGTAATCATAGCAATTGTCCAATCGAGTTGAAATTGTATAGTTAATTCGAAAAAAGTTAGGGTCATACACTGCTGTTAAAAATAAAATTTGTATATTTCTGAATACCATTTTAATAAATTATTTGTGGTCAAACTAGGGTTAGAATGATTTAAAATAAGGAACATTCTACATACTTCTCCCTATTTCACTCACTAATATCCCCTCAAAACCCCCCATCACTAGGTATAATAGCTACAGCAAAAAACACGAGTAATACCAGCACAAAGAGCCCAGCGTAGTCAGTCGCCGAGGTGGTGGCATAATTTAATAGAGTCGGTAATATCAATAAATTTTAAAAGCCTTTTAATGCGCATCGATAAAAATAAAGCAGACGCATCTTCGGCGGCATAATTATCCAGAAATGAGCAGCTCAAACCGGAGTTGTCGTTTGGTTTTTGGGCTCCATAAATTATCCATCCAGGATCTGATGGCGGGCGGCTCTGCAAGACCAAATTCAATTATGCAAATCGCATGTGAGAAATTCAATTGAAATACGATAATTTCCGAGGGAGTTTCTGGGTCCTGAGTGCTATTTGTTCAGCTTTAAGTTACTGAACGCTATACAAGTGTCCTTGCATTAAGTATGTATCCCATCAGCTCGAAAACTCCGCGGCACAGCATATCCCCATGGAAATTTCGCGCACAAAAGCCAAGAAAGCGGATGAAAAAAATGCTATAATAAGTAGCGGAGCTGAGCGATAAAAGTGTGGATAGCTGTCGTTCATATGCAACCGAAACAATGCAACAATGCGCCCAGCATCCCCCTGGATCCTTATCCCCGCCATCATCAGCATCGCCAACCGCAGCCACCAAAGACAATGTGCAGCAGCATCCCCATCGAAGGGGCAGGAGCAGGGACGTCCACGGGTAGCCTGAAATGCACCAACGAAAATTCATGGCATTAGGGGAATGCCAAACGAGCTGGGCAACATGGCAACAGAATCAACTAAAAAGAAGTCGGGGTATTTAGAGACAGATTAGAGCAAGTCAAAGGGTAGACTAGAGGATACTCTGACTGGATTCTATTAGAATTAAGGGTAAAATTACATTTTTATTAATTATTTATCCTCTTTAGAAGGTGCTAACTCTTTTTTGAGATCTTGCAAATAATACAAGTTGATAATATAAAGAATAAGATCAGTCAAATGCAAGAAACTTTACAAAATATTATCCTCACTTATCCTACTTATGCCAGGCTCCACTTATAACCATAGCAAATCTCCTGACGTTGAGCTCTTTCCTCATCCAGACCCAACTTTCAAATGAAAGTAAGCTCGCTTTCGCCACCAATATACCTTCTAGTTTCCTTTAGCCAACTCGAACTGATTCCCATTAGACTGTGATATATACAAGTATATATACACGAACGCCCGGGTTCTGTGTGGATCTCTGTCCTGTCTGCCTTAGTTGTTGACGATTTGGTAACTGCAGCAGTTAGCTGCTCCCTCTGCTGGCTCAGTTGCAACTCTGGCTGGCAAGTGCCTTTGGCTTATAAAATATTTAAACGTTTTTGTGGCTTTGGCCGCAACATATTTGCACTTTGGGGCCAGTAGCTGTAGCAACAGCTCCTACTGTCTCTTGTGCACTTCCTTATGTTTTCTTGGCAGAGGAAAACTGAGAAAGAGAAAGGATGGAAAGTTGCGCCCGGATGCATGCTATTAATATTGTGCGACAGCTGGCGGACTGCTTAAATATTTACTCAATACGCAGGGAAGGAACTACAAAAAAGCCAAGGCTTGTCAGTTAACCCATGGAAGCACGCCCAGCAGCTCGCTCAACCCCGCTCATCCTCTCCTCCTCCCGGTGGCCACAGGAGACCCGAGAGAGCCCCCGATATGCTAATACGGTTATGGTTACTGCTTCTGCTCCTGCTGCGGCTTCTATTCTTTGCGGTTGTCCTTGTCGTGTTGGCTGGAGAGGAAATTTCATTATGCCAATTACTTGCATCAAAGCTGCTTGGATAATTGACTTTGCTTAGCTCCGAACCTACAGTCCCCGACCTCCAACCTTCCACTCCCCCCGGGTTTGCATAAGACGCCTTTCGCACATTAGCCGCCACTTGCGCTGTGTGTGTGTGTGTGTGAAGGTCCTTTCCACTCTCTTGCTGCATAAAATAATTAAACTTAATTGACAGTTTTTCGACATCATCTTTGTCGCTGCAGTGTGACAAGTCAGGAGACTGCCTGCTCCTCCTTGTCCTAACGAGCTTAACTTTTTAGCAGCAAGTGCCTGCTTAGTTTTAACGGCGAAAAGTAACTAGCACTATAACTAGCCAGCAGTTAGCTGCTTTACTCGAGTTTAATTCACGCCGGCGGAATAAAATACATTTTAAGCAGTGCAAGAGGCAGAGGAAAAAATAACTAAGCCTGGGCGGAATGCAGTCAAAGAGTCTTTTTTAAACAGAGTAAAGTTAATTAAATTAATATTAGCCTTGAATAGAGAGAGATTAAAAGATTTCTTACAGCGTTAAGGTCCAGAAAAGCACATATAACAGAGGAGAAGAAGATTCTTTCTTGGTGCATCTAAAAGTTCGTATATATATAACAGAATAGAGTAATATTATCATACTAGCACAGTATTATAGTAATATATTATATAAATATTATATTCCTATACATTTAATATAATACTTTAGAGAATTGAAAATAAATCAAGGCATCCATGACTTAAGTTACTCTTCATTTACATTTTGATTTTACAATAACCAAAACAAAAGTACTTTCAAAAATTAACCAAAATTTTAGTGTAATTATTTCGATTTTTTAGATCCCATTATTTTCCTATCCAGCAGCCAAGATGAAGTTCTATCCGAATGCAGATGTCTACTTCTACGTGGATAATCCCAGCTGCATGAACAGCTATATGAGGTATCCGCCCGATCACAGCTGGAAGATAAATGACAAGACCGTCACTCGGGTAATGCGCTATTGGCGCGACTCCGAGGGCATCAAGAAGCCGGAGATCAAGCTGGATGATCTGTATTTTCCCGACTGGCCGAAGAGTCGCATCCGGCCGCAGGCCTGTCTGGGAATGCTCTATGCCACTGGTAACCGCTTCATCAAACTGACCAAGGCCCCGCCGGCTGGCTTTAAGTGCGCCCCGTTGCCTGTCAATTTGGCCACAGCGCGTATTGTTAAAGGTACTATATACTTACTATTTACTCTATTATTATGTTTATTTAAAAATATTAATATGTTTTTATTGCTAATGCTACAGTGCTGTTGAAAAAGAAGGCCAAGGCGGAGAAAAAGGCCAAGAAGGAAGCCAAGAAGGCGGAGAAGGAAGCCAAGATGAACGCCAAAGACAAGGGCAAAGGCAAGGGCAAGGGCGGCAATAAGGATGTCAAGCCAAAGGTTATCAGGACCTACGAAGATGCGGAAAAAGCGAAATAATTAAATGTTAAATTTAACAACAAAATTAAAGTAAACGTTTAAAAATAAAGTTGCAAGTCAATGCCATAAATTTAATGGAAACTGCAAGTAGTTGCCTTTGCTCGGTACCTTAATATATTATTTTATTTATAACAAGTATTGGTTTATTACATTTTAATATTTAATTTGTTTATTATTAAGAAATACGAATATTTAAATAAATGTATGAATAATCTGCTATGATTTGTGATATTTTATTTTTCAATAAAACAGCTCGGAATCTTTGCTTTTGGCCTATCTTATACTTGACGGCACAGTTGAACGGATTCTTAACTGACGCTTTTAACAAACCCACACTCCACACTCCACACTCCATAGCTACCCCTCCACTCCCCTTTCCCACCGCTGGAACCCCCCTCGGGCTACCCTCGCTCGGCTGATTGCCTGCATTTAATCAAATTAATTAATGGCACATTTCACATTCATCATTTGCCCGGCTGCATATTTTCCCATTCCTGGCTGATGCTGCAGCGAAAAGCCGGTGCTCGAGGCTCCTCCAGCTGCGGACCCGCCCCCTCGTTTACCGCATACCCCCCACCGCACCCCATTTACCCTGCCCTTTACGACTGATTGAAATTGCACGGCAGTCTCCCCTTTTATAGCATGCAACTTTTTGTTGCGGATTTTTTTATTGCCCGTATTCATTCTCATTCTTTTTTGGCACAAATCAACGAACTGCAAAATTCAATTGAAAATCGTTGAATGCAAGTTAATCAGTTCGCTTGGCTACGCTAATTATGTGGCCACTATATGTGTGTGTGAGGTGTGTGTGTGGAATGGGTGTGGGGATGGGTGAGCGGATGGGTGTTATGATGGCAGGATACGCCATATTTACAAATATTCATGCGAACGCGGGTGTGTGAATTATCGGGCAAAGTAACCAAATTATTCGGTTGTCGAATGGCTTGCAATTTAAATTCGACCGAATTGATGACATTGGTTGACGTTATAAATTGGTAAACAAACAATAAATTGAACGCTGCGATTGATGGTCACGAATATGCTATTTAAGTTTGCTTAAAGTCAATGCGGTTAAAAATTATTTAGAAGCGTTAAATATCTAAGAAGGATTCGGCTCGAAGGACACATTTTTTGCTTATTTATTGGATACTTAGTTTAAGATAAAATATTTATGAAGTATCCGGATCGAGGAAGAATTTATAGGCGAAAAGAGAATTTCTTGAATAGGAAATGAGTTATTTTTAAAGGTAACCTTAACATAAATCACAGTAAACATTTCCTTTTCAATCTATATTCTACATTGTAAAAATAATAAATACTTGACTCTCATAGTGTAGATCCCTTAAATAAATAAATTAATGATCATATTTTAGTACTAAAATCACACCCAAGCATGGAGAAAAAGAAACCCAAACCAAAGATCAACAATGAAGACCGACAGAATTTTGTGGCCGCTCGCATGAGCCTGCCGCTCTTCATGGTCTCTCGTAAGATTCAGCTCTTAGATTTCTCCCCCTCTCTAAACTAATCAGTTCCTAAAATATGTTCAGGTAACCGCATTAGGGAGGATAACTTGGCTAGTGTGGTTAAGCAGTTTAAATTGGCCGGCCATCATTACAATGAGGATTGTCGCAAGGGTAAGCTTATGATGTTAAATAGTTAAAAAAAAAAGTTATTGATTTATCAAAACCGCAAAAGAGAGTCACCTTAAGGCGGCCAGCAATGCCACATTCGATCACTACCGCCACATCACGGGCTATGACAAACTGCCAAAGAATCCGTATCCTGAGAGGCGTCCCCTGCGTGCCGAACGCAGCATGACCAAGTGGAGGAGCTGGCAACTGGCGCCGAATCACTACGGTGTGCCGCCGGAGCCGTTTCTCCGTCTGAGGGGCACCAAGGGCACCGTTTTCGGCAAGCCGCACACTAACCACAGCCGTGTGAACATCAAGCCGCCGCCCTACCACTTCTACGAACTTCCGCCGGAAATTGATCGACTGTTCAACCGCGAGAACCAGCAGAAGGGAAAGTTCCTGTCGAGTAAGTCAACCCAAGGCACACTTGCTTCTACCCATTAATATTCTCCCCATCGTGCCTGCCTTCAGATGCCCGAGATCGGCGTCCGACGAGTCGTGCCATGATCTCTTCTCTTGCTGGATGCTGGCGCGATCCCAAGGATGCCGGGCCCTGCGACACACACACGGACTTCTACGAGATACAAGCCAATGCAGCGCCCATAATGAAGACGGACCCCCCCAATCCGCATCTGTTCAATCGGTGGTCAGCAGTGCCCGCGCAGATCAATCAGAAAATCCGGCGGCACATCAGCATGGAGCCGGCGCCGGGTCGCTATGTCACCAGTTACCCGAACGTGTGTCCCTGTCCGGCGGGCAAGACTAGTGTTCCGGGGCTGCAGCTGCTAATCGACGACCAGAAGAGGCTCAAGTTCCGGCGCCAGCCCTTCGAGCGGATTAGCCGAAAGACTTTGTGTGAGCCGGACTGGCGCCATGTGACCGGGCAAGGGCACCGGCACATCTTCATTATGGGTGCCCGGGATAAACCGAAGCCGTCAAAGAAGCCGGTTGGCTCCAAAAAGCCCGGCAAGCTGATCAACATGTTCGCGGAAGCCAAGTACATAAACATGCTCAGCAACCCTCTGCGGCACAACATCTCCATTCGACATTTTCCGGTACCGCCCTATGTGCCCAAGATCACCTACAACTGCGCCTCCAAGCGCATAGCGCGGAAGCAGCTGAAGAACAACAAGAAGATTGCCTTTAACAGCGGCCAGGAGCGCTGGAAGGATGGGGAAAGACCGCTGCAGCTGACCACCCGGCAGTTGGAGGCCATCAAGGCAAAGCTCCCGCCGGAGCGGCGCCTTATAGACCATCCCATTGATTTGCCCGAGACTCTGGCCAGTAAACTGACCCACGTGCCCGACCACCAGCGGGTCACCTATATGCCGAAGCTGCGCAAGCGGCTGTTCAAATTCCTACCCATTCCCACTGCCCGGGTTCTGGTCACCGACAGCGACATTCGTCCGGATATTAAGTTCGATCCGGACAATCCGACCGGACTGTACCGGCGCAAGATCGAGGAGTCCATGTTCTTCAAAGACGCCGTGCTGCGGGCCCTTGAGAGCAAGGAGGAGGACCCGGGCGGAGACTTAAGCGAGAACGCGACGGCGTCAGGCTCCCAGACCCAATTGCCATCGGGCGACGGTTCCGGGACAAACATTTTGCTGCCAAAGTCCACATCTGGGTATTCGGTCCACGATTAAAATTACTTCGGCGCTCTGGTACACGTTTGTGCCACTTTGAAATCCTTTACGTTTTTGATTTATGCTCCACGCTCGACCGAATCCACGTGGCCACGCCAAGAAGACCCCGAGAGATGGCCGAGGGAAAGCAGCTGGAAATACCTTAAATAAAGATGTGAAAAATTATCCACTTGGAAGATCTGGTTGGGGTTTTAATTGCAAAAGGGGGGAAGCAGTGTTGGGCAGTTTCTAAAAGTGATCTAAGTCTTTATAAAATATTGAATAATGTTAAAAATTAAATAAGAAATTCTTAAAAAGAATGTACAATAAAAGATAATATAATAGAATAAGATGCTTACGCCATATAGTTTTTATTTCATATCAGTTTTTCTTGCCAGATGAAAGGAAAGTATAATTGAATAAGATGCGTAGCGCCATTGGGTTTTGTTTGCTCTCCAAGTTATCTCCTAGCATGATTCAAGTTCAATTTAAATGCTTGGGCATTATGCCCTGTGTGTTATGTCTTTGCTGCAACTATTTTCTAAGTTTTAACAATTATAACTTTAAATATTTTATTTATTTAAATATTCTAAAAAAATATTCGATTTAGCTGTTAGAAAGTCGAGCGCTCAGCACTGGCCATCGACTGGGGGACTAGAGTTTCCTCGCCTTTCCGGTTTTTGCTGCCATAAAACAGGCCAAAGTAACTTTCGACCATAAAATAAATAACTTTTTTAACTGTCCATCTCGCCGCACTTCCCCTTCCCATCCGATGGCCACACACACACGAAGACAAAAAGGTCAAAACGAAATAATTAAGTTTTGCAAACGTTTTGCGGGTAACTAGGAGGCGGAGACGGAGACGGGGTCGGGCCGTATCCGGATCCGGATCCGCATCCGGGGGCTCTCTACGTGTGCCACGCTACATGTGGCCATTAAAATGCTCGTATTATATCTCCTCTTGCTTAGATTGTAAAACATAATCTGTTATCAATTATTTTAGCTTCGTGGCCTGACTGCCTGCCTGTGGATATGTGTGTGTGTGTGTGTGTGGCGAGGTCGGGGGCAAAAACTTGCAAAGCGCTCGCATTGCACTTTGGGTGGGGCAAAAGTTTCCCGGATTCCACACACACGCGCTCTCAGATATGTATTTATGACTTGGTTAACAATTCTGGCTGCTAAGCAATTTTCCATGGCTCTATCCGCCTCGGTTGCCATAAAAATGGGCAATCTAATCGATTATCGAATTGAGCGACTGCAACCGGGCCTAATTGAGTTAGCCGAGTCAAAAGTCCCGACTCAGCAGCTCATAGGGGGCGTTGAGCAACCCTTCCCCTTGTGCTCACCTTGATTTTAAATTTGGTTGCTTTGGAAGTCGTTATTACACAAAGACTTTCCTTAATCCAAAACAGTTTACAGCATTAAATGTTTGCTGATTTTGCCAATTCTTGCGTTCAAAATTAATTCATTTACCGATCCAGCTCCTCTGTGTTGACCATGGGCCTAAAACGCTTCGTTTCCTCAATACTGCGCAATGCCCAGCAGCGATCCTCCAAGGCCGGACAGTTGGTCTCCGGCTGCCCCTCTGTGTTCAACGAGGACGGAATGTGGAACAGCAGTGCGCGACGGCAGGCTACAAAGGATCCCGGAAAGCCTCAAGAACATGGTTTGGAGCAGCGATCCGGATACAATGCTGCCGGATTGGAATCACCACCCCCATATCGACTTCCCCGCAAGCGCTGCTGGCTCTCAAAACGCAAAGATTGGGAATTACAAGCGAAAAAATAAATATGCCATCAGGGGTGTTTCTTTAACACTGATGTGTTAAGTAAATAATATTCCAGAAAACGTATGAAGAAAATTCATAAAATGAATAATAATCCGGGAAATCTATAAAGTGAATAATCTGCCACCAAGTGTATAAGGCGAATAATATTCCAGCCAAACTGTATAAAGTGAATAAGACTCCAGCAAATGTATAAAGTAAAAAATATTCCAGAAAATGTATCAAGTGAATAATATTCCAGTAAATATTAAAATTATATATTTACCCTGATAAAAATATAAATAATTTTTATTAAGAAAAGGTTTGTTTCTCATAATGTTAGTTTAGTTAACTATTTATGACCGTTTTCTTGTAAATGCAATAGTATTTTCTTGTCAATTATTTGTCTCCAGCCCCCTTTCTTTGGACATTCAATGCAATTTTTGTTTACCAGCTGCTGATTAACAATGCCAGCAGAAACCTTGGCTATGTGAGCATGTCCTGGCTGCACGTTCCCCTCAATTTCAGAGAATTATTATGGTTAATGCCCGTGCCATTGTTGTGCTCCCCTCATGCTCTGCCCCTTTCCCTCTCCTGTTGTGCAAATATTTTACGCGACACACGGAGCCGCACAAAGCCAGAGCGCACAAGTAAAAGTAAATTAAAGGCAAAGGCAGCAGCATAACAACGCTGGAGTTGCAACAATGATGCAGTGCCATGTTGAAATGCAACTGATTGTGCGCGAAAAGTTTTTTGTTGATGCCACGCGCCGCGAGAGAAGCAGAAAAGACAGCGCCCGGCTTTCGGTTAACATGACTTATTATTAAGGGGGAAAAGTGGGCGTGGGTGTGGACCCAGACTTGCCAACTAGTTCAAGATGAAGTCGAGGTGGAAATGGATCAGAGCGACAGCCATGGAAATGGAGGCAGCGGCGGCGGCGGCGAGTTCCTCTTTTTTCAGGCGTTCCGCAACGGGAAACTAATATGCGAATATATCCTATAAAATGGAGAGGTGGAGTTTATTGGACAGTAAGTATGGTATAAAATAATAAAATGAGAAAAGAAAGAAAAACTGGAAATATAATATCTAGAAAACTCAAAAACCGATTCGGCAGTTCATGGTTTTTATTTTTTTTTTTGTTCCTAGGTTTTCTTATAATTTGGAACTTAAACAATAGTTCAATCTCTCGGTAAATATATTGTTTTTGATATAAAATATTCCGGCATACATTTTGAAAACAATTTAAGTAGTATTAAAAACTGAACTGATTTCGTTATAATCCACAAATATAGGTATTAAGTAAGCTTAGGAAATATATGTACTTGGGGTGTGGGTATAGTTTATACCCTATATGGTATACAGTAGAGAATAGAGTACTGGGTACAGGGTATACCTCTTAATATCATTGTTGTGCTATGCCTCTTTTTGTCTTGCCGTGCTCCGTGACTTACTTCTGGGGGTGTTTGTTTGTGTGTCGAGCAAACAAATGAGCCGAAACTCTGGCAGGGTTTTCACGTTCCTTACCAGCTTTCTTCCCAGTTCATTCCATTCCATTCTTCTTGGCCAGGCATTCTTCCCAGTCGAGCTCAGCGTGGAGCAAAGTCTGCATTAGTCTATGAAAGTTGTATTCCCGTCTTCGGAGCTCCTTCTTTCATTCTTTGTCGGCGGTTTTTGTTTTTCAGCTGGCTTTTGTTTGGCTCCTTGTTGCAAATTTCTTTCTCGTCCTTTTGCTGTGCGAAGTGGGTCACGGGGTCGTGGCGTGTGCAAATTGCAGTTGCCAGCGGGCGGTTATATGTATGTGTGTGCGGTTGGAGGTCCTGTGGTTGCACTCGCTGTGCGTGCGTCGACATGTCGACTTTACATTTTCAAATAATTTCTGATTAAGCATGGGAGTGGGCTACAGGCAACTGCCTTCCCTTACGTTCCCCCCCTGGCACCCGAAACCCACTCGGAAAATGCTATGACCCCCGCTGTGTGACAAAAGCAATGGGTGCAGCTACCATCTGTCCTGCACTGAAAACAAAGATATACGATATGGGATACTTAGGTATCAAATAAAGTTATAAAGTCCTTGCAAAACATAAGGAAATGGGTCTCTCTTGCTTTCCCTATGGACTTCCAGTCCATAGACCATTCCAGTCCGCTCTTCCAAGCTAAGTTTAAGCTTCTCGTAGTTAGTACCAACTGTTATCTAAGGTCGCGCAAAACCCTGAAAGTGTAAAGTATAAAGTGAATACATATTTTCAATATAATTTTGACCGCGAATGTACATATGTCGATATATCTTATCGGGCTTCCCGAAGCCAATGGGCCTCAAGGTAAGTAAAGTCATATTTTATATAGTATTTAATAATTTAAAAACAATTTTACCTAATAAATATTCTTTTACTATTTTATTTTATTTTCTACTCTTACAAATATAGTATATACAATTTTCTTATAATCATGAATTTATTTTGAAATATGTTTCTCTCTGTGTGCTCTCTTTCTTTTTTTTTTGCTGGTGCTATCTCCTCTTTCTCTTGGTCTCTTCAAGGCAACATGCTGACATATTGCGGGGCATAATTTACCGTTGCTTTCGCCTGTTATTTCTCTTCTTCTACCGCCAGTGTCCTGCGCTTTTTTCTGATTCTTCTACCTCTTCGTCTTCTTCTGTAGCTGCCTGTCGCCGAGTGCAACTAATTTTTGTTTGTTCACGAAAAGCCACAAAGATTTATGCTTGAGAAATTATGCTTTAAAAGTTGAGCATATGTCTTCGTTGCTGTTCGCCGTCTTAAGTAATTTAATATACTTTAATGCCGGCTCACTCCAGCAGCTTTCCAGTACCTAGCACCTTCCCCCCACCACGCTTCTGGCCCACGTGCATAATGTATATTTAGTGTATGCGCATATAAAAGACATGCATTATGGGAGTTAGGGGGGTGGGATGGGGTGGGGGGTAAGGTGGCAAGCAGAAAGGGATAGAAATAGAGTGGGGTAAGCAGCAAAATGTTCATAAAAATGCAAATGTGCAAAATGGTGCGAGGGAGAAAGCGCGAAATCATAATGAAAGAGCGAGCAAACAGAAAGGCGAAACACACACATTCGGGCCAAAGGTTGTTGCGTCTGTGTGTGTGAGTGTGTGAAAGCGCGTCACTTTTTGCGCTGACATTTTAAGTGCATCTTTGTGAAATATTTAAACAAAGAATAATTACACACGGCATTACGAACTTAATGCGGCTGAGTGCATGAAATACTCATCTCAACGTAAATGCATGCTTCCTACGCAGCTGTCAGGACGCTGTGAACGGGGGGTCACAGGGCAGCTTAGCAAGGTGAAGGTAATCCGAGAGGCCATTTTATAGTACTGGTTATTATTAGCTAGCCGATCTTGGTTCTTTGAATTTTTCCTAAAATTAGTGCTTAAAAGAAAGAGTAGCCGAGGAAATTATAGAGAGACTTTTCTTTCCATTTCTCATATTTGTATTTAGTTTCTGCAAATTTTCCTATAACGGGTTTCATACTCTCTCTTTACAAGGCGAGCTTCGGCTGGTCTTCGGCTAATGTCCGATCTTTCGGTACTCAGCTGTGTACACTATGGGGCTCAGTATAACAATTACTTACAAAAAACTGAAAATATTCTTTTATTCAGAAAATTGTGGAACAGAAAAGAAAAAATATAACTATTATGCCAGCAGATGAGTTCACTGACATGCAAGTTTAGCAGCCTTAATTTTACTACATCTAAACTATAACTGAATATATTAAATGTATATTATATTAAATCGCACCCAATCCAGGGAAACCAAAAATTATTATTATTTTTATACCATGTACCGTAGGTACAAAGGTATATTAATTTTGTGCAAA